>JANHFS010003222.1:59633-70603 GCA_032467975.1 Trimeresurus albolabris | reverse complement strand
GGGTGGGGTGGGGGGCTACCAGGCTTCTAATGAACCAATGGAATTAATTTTAAAAATTAAGTAAATAATCAATTATATTTATCTATAATAAATATAACTTATAAATAGAGCGGGCAACTAAATTTCATTTTTCGATGTGTGCCGTTGTGCCCACAGTAAAAAAAATGACAATAAGGGTTATCTTATCTTATCTTATCTTATCAATAATTTATTAATAAAGTGTTACATTTATTAAAATAATAATGTATAATAATATATTTATTGTTAAAATAATTTATTACTAAATTAATGAAAGCAATTAATCAATGGAGCATCTTGGCTCCTTGGAGTTGTGAGTGCCCTATTGCTGGAGGTTGTAAAGAGAAGACTGGACAGGATGGAATAAGGGGGTTGGACTAGAAGACCTCTGAGATCCTTACAGCTCAACTATTCTATTCTATTCTGTTCTGTTCTGTTCTGTTCTGTTCTATTCTATTCTATTCTATATCCTTCTTATTCTATTCTATTCTATTCTATTCTATTCTATTCTATTCTATTCTATTCTATATCCTTCTTATTCTATTCCATTCCATTCCATTCCACTCCACTCCACTCCACTCTACTCTATTCTATTCAAAACAACTGCCAACAAGTATATGTATATTTATACATATTTAAAAAGCAGACATACAATCTCCCGAAGTTGTGGGCTCTCCATCACTGGAGGCTTTCAAGAAGAGATTGAACAACCATTTCTCTGGGATGGAATAAGGCCTGTTGCCTCGGGCAGAGGGTTGGGCTAGATGATCTCTGATAGCCCAATGATTCTAGGATTCTCACCAAATCAGAGCCAGGCTTCCAAGAGGGTCTGTCAGATTGAACCCCATTTTCCCCAATTTGGAAATTTGCTTTCCAACACCAAGTGGAACGGATCCAATTTTCTAAACTGAAAAGATGACGCAGAAGAGAGCTTAAAGGGGGGAGGTCATCTGGGGCCCCCCCAAAAGCCCAAGTGAAGTTTTTGATGGTTTGAAGGGGGACGAAACCAACTGGAAATCCAACAGGAATTTAAACGAGGGTGGTCCTGTGAGGGTGGTAAAAGAGGGCACGGTGGAGGCCACAAGCACAAGATCAATGGAGCCACAAAACGGGCAGGGCTGTAAGGCACGGCCGCCATCTTGAGCCTTTTGTGGTTATTGCTGAATTTTCACTAGTCCTCAGGAAGATTGAGAAGAAGAGCGAGCAAGGAAGAGAATGGGATCGTTTTCAGATCTTTATTGGCATAAATAATTCATACATAATTTTACCTCAACAGACACCTCACCAAAAGCACAAGGAACGAAAATCCCAAAAAAAAAGAAAAAGAAAAGAAAGTAAAAAGAAAAAAAAGAGAGAAGAAAAAAGAAAAAAGAGAGAGAGAGAGAAAACTCTTAAAACGCTCCATTCGTGTTTTTTTTATTTCATTTCATTTCATTTTTTTGCAGTCCCCTGCCACTTGCACTCCCACCAACAGCGGAAATTATAAATACCGTACTTTCCCTCGTGTGTAGAAATTTTTTTTTTTATAAATGGTACTGTACAAATTTACAATTCGCAAGAAGAACAATATTTTCAGTTTTGCTTTACTTCGTGGTGTTTTTTTTCTCCCCTCCCCTTCCCAGTTTTGGTGGAGTTTTTTTTTTTGGTGGGGTTTCTTTGTGGGTTTTGTTTTGTTTTGTTTGCCTGAGAATCAATGGTTTGTTTGCTCACTTGTTTCTAATGATTTGGCAACAACCAACGTAAAACAGATATATTTCATACAAGCTAGTCCTCCATGGGCTTGGCGGTTTATATAAAATGTGCGATCTCCTCCATTGCTCCATCACAGGCAGATGTCGTCTTTTTTAATCATCGGAAACATAGAAAATATATATATATATATATATATTTTGCAGTGAAGGAATAACGCCAATTAAACGTGGAGTTTTGTGGGACTACCTCTCTCGTTCAGAGCACTCCTATTGCTTTTGACGTGGGTGAAAAGTTCTTCCCCTGGGAATAAATACGTTGTGACTCATTCTTGACTTCAAGACCGACGCAGAGAACACAACATTAAAACCAATCGGTCCCCCTCCCTCAATTTGGACTGTATGTATACGTGACGCTGTACACACACAGAGCTATGGGTTTTTACAAAGGTGCTCCTTATGTACAAAGGACTTGATAACATTCTTCCAGCTTTGATGCAGTTACCGGCAATTCTCATTAAATGACCACACATACAGTGGTTGTTTGAAGGTGCGACAGTGCTGAAGAAGTGAGGTTCATGACTAGTCCGTGGGGTTGTGGCTGTTGCAGCATCCCTGCGGTCACGTGATTATGATTTGGGCAGCTGGTTTGCAAGGATGACCGTCCTGGGATCCAGTGATCGTCACTGTGACTTTCACTGCTCACTTTGGACAAGCAAAATCAATGGGGAAGCCTGCAGGAAGTCGCAGATGGCAATTGTGTGACCAAGGGACGCTGCAACTGTGTGGATTTGCCTTATGACAGAAGACTGGAACAGCTGCTATGAGTCAGCCCAACCACATTACACCTCTCTTTATGACCGCATCCCTTAGTGGCAGAGTTCTGTGTTACAATTACTGTCACTAAGTGAGGACTACCTGCAGTATAATGTGTGTGCCCCTATAAGCGTGATCTTAGTCTGGAGAACTAATCACAGCTCCCAGCGTCCTTCTGGCTGCAGGTTTGCCAAGAATTGCAATTCAGGACCACCTGGAGGCCTCCCATCCCGACTCAAAACTTAGAAACAGGCAAACATCCCTCCACTTGAATTTGCTTTGCCGCCGAATTTCAGTGTGGCGATCTTGGAGTGCCAGATTGCTATAGAGGCAAGGCCAGAGGCTGCCCCAAGCCTGTGGGAAATCTACTCCTGGGTGCAACAGTTGAACTGCCTTCAATCTGCAGCATGCACGCGATGCCAAGCACAATATTTTCCTTAGATATGCCCAAACGTTCCCGCCTAGCCAAGGAGAGGCCGACGGCTCACCCCATTTACCCTCGCGCTCTTCGCAGGTTCTCGGGGAGAGAGAAAAACTGGCACGCAGGCCAAGGAAAGAATTTTCAATACAGGCGTATTGACTAGCATGTGTACAAACGGGCTCTGTCATCAATCTGTGCTTATTGCTACTGGCTCGGAACCCAGTAAGGATTTCAAATGTCACTACGTGGGCAGGGAAGGGGAGAAGAGAAGCAGCCGCGATGGTGAAAAGCCAAAAACAGAAACCCATTAGACTGTGTGTGTGTGTGTGTGTGTGTGTGTGTGTGTGTGTAGAGAGAATTAAAGGATCTAAAGGGGTTTTCCCCGGGACTGTGAATAAGGCAACCCGAGAATTAAGAAAGGAGTGTGTGGCGCAGGGCAGCGTTAAGAGCTTATGGGGTGGGTGGATTTGAATACATCTGCCTTGTGTTACTGTCGGAATTAGTGTGGCGGTCTTCCACACCCATATGTGTGTGGGTGTGTATTTCCTCCACACAAAGGTAATCAGGGAAGGATCATCTGAGATTGTTCTGCCCTGGATAGCTTGCATTGGAGCCGGAAATTAGGGCTCTCAGCAAGTCTATAGATCCGTGTATCTGTGTGTGTTTGTCTGGGTGTATATATACACACATAAATGGATAGGGTCCTCTCAATGGCTTCCCAAGAAAACAGCCTAGGCACTCTCCAGGAGTCAAGACTGACTTGAAGGCATAAAAACAAATGAATGAATATAGGTAGTCCTTGAAGGTAGTGCGCCTTCAAAGTTACAACGGCATTGAAAAAACTGACTTATGACCAATTTTCACATTTACGACCGTTGCAGCATCCCTGTGGTCATGTGATCAAAATTCAGATGCTTGGCCAACTGACTCATATTTATGACGGTTGAGATGCAGTTTTTTTGGCCCGGAATTTTTAACCATGCCCTAAAAATAATATTGGGGTTCCTGTTCTGTCAGCAGGAAAACAAAAGAAAGACGATAGCCGTACATGTGATGGGAGATGGATGAATGGTGGATTCTAAGATATAAAAGAGAGACAGCTAGAGGTCAGACTGGCTGAGCCACGGAGGAAGGAGTCCAGCCGGGAATTAGTCCAGAATCATTATGTAGGCACAAGAGGGCCAAGTCCTTGAATTGCCGTTGAACTTTATCTAGTCTTGCCCAGGTGCGAAAGCCAGTCTGGGAAGATTCCTGTGAAGTAGGCATTGAGCAATAAAGTAGCTAGCTTATACTCCACCCATATGGGTTTGATGATTTGCCCCCGAACTAGAGAAAGCAAAGCCTTCGGAGTCAAGACAAATTTCTTCTCCCCTGTACTAAGCAGAACAGCCTCTCTGTGAACAGAAAAAGTCCTGATGTGACTCCCCAGAGCGGATCAGGAAAGGGGAAGGGAACGAGAGTTCACTCTCACTCAACAGATCTGTAAATAAACTCCTGTCTCTATGGAGCCGGCTAATAAATCCCAGCTACCGGATAACCTCAGTCACGCCCTTGGAACTCCGATTAGATGGCATTGTGGCAGTTTCCCTTATATTCTCTGTTCCAAAGAGCTGGTTATTTTTAAACCGGATAAAAATCCATCGATAAAAAGAACGGGGTTGGAGAGGGCAGTGGAGCCGAAACAACAGAGATCAAAGGGAGGGAGGGGAATGGAGATTTGTTATTGATAATTAAGACTTTGGGGGGGGAGGGAAATAAAAAAGCACGATGAGAACATAGCCATTGTGCTCAGCTTCTTTGGGATTGGAGAAGGGGGGGCAAATAAACCAGACTGGTTCCCCCCCCGTTCGATGTTAACGTACAACAGTTCCTCCTTTAAACTTCCCTCTATCCAACGAATCAGCAGCGTTTGTTTTGTTTTCCCCATGGATCACAGGTAGTCCTCGTCGTACGGCCACAATCGGAGCCCAACATTTCTGCTGCAAAGTGAGACAGTGGTTAAAGGAGTTTGGCCCCATTTTACGACAATTCCGGCCACCGTGGTTAAGGGAATCCCCGCCTTGGTTAAGTTACTTGCACGGTTGTTAAGTGGATCCGGCCTCCCCCGTCGGCTTCACCTGTCATAAGGCCGCAAAAGGGGGGGTCACGTGACCGTCATAAATGTGAACGAGTGGCCAAGTGTCTGAATTTTTGATCGTGTGACCCTGGGGATGGCTGCAACAGATGTAAGAGTGAAAATGGGTCCTACGTCAGCAATTGTGACTGTAAACGCTCCCTAAAACGAATGGTTGTAAATCCAAATACTGCTAGTATTTTGCAAAGGTTTGGGATCCCGGGGAGAAAGCAGGACCAGAAGGAGACTTTAAATTACCTTCCCAACTTAGTAACTACAGTTTAACGACCACCTGTAGCACTACTCAAATTTGGCACTGCAGAAGAGACGTCACATTCTTTAGCCACCCGTTAACCGAAGGCACCGATTTTTGCACCCATCCACCAATCGCAGAACCGACAGGTCTGTCTGGATCCGATCAAGAATCCATTTTTTAAATTCTTTTTTGGGCTTCCGCTTATATGCCGTAGGGCTTCTTTCTAAAGAGAAAGGATCTCCTGCTTGAGCAAGGAGCTGGACTAGAAGACCTTCAAGATCCCTTCCAATCCTATTAGTCTATGTTCTAGGTACCTTGCAAGGCTGACCCTCAGCCTGCACGTCAGAAGACAAGCAAACAGTAGAATGGACATTGACCTTCATCATCATGGAACAACCAGATTGTTTTCAAAGGACCTTTGAACCTCCCTGAAGCCACCAGCCCCTTTCAACCAAAGACACTTTCTCCTCCTTTTCAGCTCTCCAAGCTGCTGAGATCCTTCACCTGCTTTAAAGCCAAATGTCTATGGAGATCCTCCAATAATCCTGCTCATGGTTGTTGAACCCTGAACAAGAACCAAAGAAGCTTCTTGGATGAGAGCTAAAACGTCTTCCAGGAAAAACAAATAAAGTCCCGTTGTCCTTTGGGGGAAAAAAAGCACTTTTGGGTTTTAGCCAAATGGTTTCCCCTGATATGTGACCGAATCTGACCCGAAGGGACTGTCCTGCCTGCTTGGATTGGCTGCCTGGTATTTGGCCAGCAAGCGTCACAGAGGGGGGTCTATCGCCCCTGCTTGCTCAAAATCCATGCAGAAGAACATAAACAGCTCCTGAAATTCCCATGCAACCACTTCAAGAGCAGCAACCTTACCCTGGTCTTGCCTGTGACCGTATTTCCTCAGCTTCTTTCAAATGCTCAATCTCACAGCGGGATTGAAACCCTACGTCTTCCTTTTCTCCCTCTCCAAGAAGGTGCACAGCAAGGAGCCTAACCGCAACTTTAGACAATCAGACAAAGCGGAGAAGATCTGCTCATGATGGCATCAGAGTTCTCGGGTTTTTTTGGGTTTTTTTGGCAGAGGAGGCCCATAAAACCCACACCCGGCTGGTC
This sequence comes from Trimeresurus albolabris, assembly GCA_032467975.1. Taxonomy (NCBI): domain Eukaryota; kingdom Metazoa; phylum Chordata; class Lepidosauria; order Squamata; family Viperidae; genus Trimeresurus; species Trimeresurus albolabris. Next base: position 64,181 of record JANHFS010003222.1, on the reverse strand, counting down.
AATCGTAGAAGGACACCACCCTTCCAGAACTAAAGAGACCGCAGGGAGCTGTGCAAACGGCGTGCTTCATTTATCAATTCACCTTTCAGAGGTTAGGGAGCGGAGTCAGTGGCTTCTTTGCTCGGCTTCTACAATCTTTAAAGTGCCCAGAAGGAAGGGTCTAGAACCCGTGGGAAGAATTGCTTCGTTTAGCCCGCAAGCGTATTCCTCTCTGCAACAAGAGCCAGCTCAGTCCTGAAGACTCTCTTTAATGAGATCCTTAAAGAGATGGGCGCACAAACAAAGGCCTAAAGAGCCGTGCTTTTTCACACACACGCGCACAAAATGGAATTAAGCACATTCTGCTGCCGGACGTTGGGTGCTCTATCACTGGAGGTTTTTCAGAAGAGTTTCATTTGCCTGGAATGATATAGGGTCTTCTGCTTGAGCAGGGGGGAGGGGTTGGACTAGAAGACCTCCCGGGTCCCTTCCAACTCTGTCATTCTGTTAAGTTTCGTGGTCTGTAAGAGCTCTTATTTTTAGTTTCTGGGCCATCACGATCCCTTTCAATTGCAAAATGGGCATCCCCTTTGTTTCTTCCGGTGCAATGGAAATCAGGGCAAATATTTCTTCTACACCAGATTCTATCACTCTTCCTTGCTTATAAACACCATCTCTGGAGTTTGGCTTCCCTAGAGTAGCCAGCTGAAGAGATGCTTTGAAGTTTCTCATCCCCCACGACTATGAACGCAGGCAACGCGGTTTTGCCAAACTGGGAGCCCACGAACTCCCCCCTCCCCATTTCAGGACATTCAACAAACCCAGAGAAATTACATTTACACCTGCAGTTAAAAATCAACTCGGCATCATGACTGCTGGAGAGTTGGCTAGAGATACTAAGCTGTAAGATATGGCACCAGCATCAGAAACTCTTAAGAGTTGACGTGGCTCTAAAAAAAACTGGAACAGCCAAATCTGTAAAGCTCAATATTTTTAATTTCCTAGCAAGACGAGTATGGGGAAAATTTTTTTCCAGTGATGCCTTGTTGCTGACAGAGAGGATATGACCCAGCAGAAGACCCGTTATTGAGGGCCCTCCCAAGTAGAAGTCCACAGATATGAAAGTCGCCAAGGTTGGACATCCCTGACCTGGAGTTTAGAGCTTTGTCTTATCATCAGATCTGACGCTGCAATTTCCTTGTGAAAAAGAAGAGCTCAGAATACTTGGGAGGGTGCAGCCCACCCCCAGGATGACAAAAATGTGGCCGAGGGGGAGAGGAGAGGAAGGCAAGGTGGTTCTCCTGACATTTACAACAAAGACACATAAACTTTGGAGCTGAAAAAATATATGTTAAGACTGCTTTTCCGGCAAGACTTGTAAAGTGTCAAGAATGTCTCAACTCAAAAAAAAAAAAAAAAAAGGAAGGAAACTGGACAGGTCCAACTAGACCCATCCAATCTCTTTCTGACACGACTCCTTCAAAGCTCAAAACCAGTCCTAAGCGAAAGTTGGGTTTACGAGAACCAGGGACCCAACGAAGAGAACACAACACAGAGAGATGTGACGAGATTAGAGCCTGCAAAATTTTTTCTTTTTGGGGGGGAGGCCAGATAAAGAGCGCCTGGAGCAAGAATGGTGGAAGTGGTTTTGCTAGTGACCCGTTGAAACGAGGAACTGAGGTGAAAAAAAAAACAAAAAACAATAACCTTCTCCCATAAATTAATGCAATGTTTATGGAGCCTCACCCCAAGAGACGTGCAGAGAATCAGGAAGAGAGGAATGCCGCGAGGGCCATAAAGAAAGGAAAGCTGACAAGAGGTGGACAGAGGTGAAGGGATGGTGGCAGTAACAATGAGATTCAGGAAAATGAGGAAATAGCAAAGTGGCTGCATTTCTTCGACAGGTCACAGAGATGAACCCGAATTGTCTTGTTTTATTTCCGCGTTATTTTTCCTCCAGCTTTTTTGGGATTGACGGCTCTCAAGTTTATCGTGTTGTACCTTCCACTGAGCCCAAGATAATGTAGACCGCTGACAGGGAACCGTAGTTGATCTCCATGTCTATTGAGAGAGAAAAATTAAGACATCCCACTCGGGGGGAAAAAACAACCCAAACTATGGTTGAATATTGGGACCACACGGCTAACTGCAATGTTCTCAAGAAGTTCTGTCTGAAAGGAAGGGCCATTCAGCCCTTAGGCTTCAGTTGTTGTTATTGTTGTTGTTGTGTACAGAAGAACTAAAGGCCTAGTAGGAAAAAGGCACAGCTCTTTGGCCCCGATATTGATAGAAACCTCCAGTGGCTTTAATGCAACATTTCATAAGCTTTGTAGCTAGCTGGATGCAATTGTGCCATCAGAGTAAGACGCTGAAGCAAAGGTCTACGGCTCAGCTTAGAATAAGGAACCTCAAAAATGTAGCAGGGATGACTTCTTGAAATAATTAGATTAATATCCTTCCTGATCTGAACTGGCCCCTCTCCCTAATAACAGCTCATGAGCTCATCAAAACCGTCTGAAAACTATCTAAAAAAAAAAATTATATAGCCACACCGCCAGCCAGATATGAATTTGTAATGTCCCTTGTGAATAAAAGAAGGTGGTAGATGGGGAGGGCTATGAACGCGGCCCCAAATATGTGTGAAGTCTACGTGTAGCATGCTGTAGGTCTGGTCTTCTTCAACAATCTGACAGGTGGCAGAGCATTGATGGAGAAATGACCACTGTGATCAGGGCCTGTTCCAACTCGGTTTTGCAAGGCAGGGCGGCAAAGAGGAAGTCACAGAGATGGTAAACAATGCCAACAATCAATCAAAAAAATAAAAATAAAGTAAAATAAGAGCACCAGGCAGCAAAAGAACAAGATCACTTGAAAGCCAAGAACTGGCAGCTGTTCACAGCAGGTTAACCTTTGATGTCAAATCTCAAATCCCTATCTAGAAATTCAGCCCCACCAGTTGAACTCAGAAGGAAAGTTGGAAGAAAGTCTCGACTGCGTGAAGGTTACTCAAGATGAAGCTCTCCCCGGATAGTCTTCAGATTTCCTTATCGGCCCTGCCTGGTTGACTGTTTCATGAACAGCCGTGCCGTGAGGAGGGATCTAAGCCATGGTCTATGGAGATTCCCAGTCACCAGATCATGGTTGTCCCAAAGATGCTTTTTCAAAAGGATTTCCTTGGGGTTTTTGTTTGTTGCTTTGAAGACATCTTATTTCTCATCCAAGAAGCTTCTGATCAAAACAAGAAAAAAAAAAACACCAAGAAAGTCCAGTTGCCTTTAAAAAAAACACCCTTGGGACGATCTGACTCATTTTAAGAGCACCTTCAGGGTGTGCTCTTAAAGTTCACCCTCCTTGCTTGTGCTGGGGCTGCTGAAACACCCTTCTCCTTTCTCCACAGTGCAGGCTATGAAATAGCGAGTCCAAGAAAAACAACCAAAGAAAATCATACCCCCCCAAAAAAAAGAGAGAGAGAGAAATATCATCATCAACTAATGCAAAATGGCTTCTAAAGGTAGCTCACAGTTGCCCTCAGATATTCCAGTGGGAACATATCTCAGGGCTGGTTGCCGTCAGGTGTTTCCAGACCGGTAGCAAGTGGGCTACCACTCAGCCTTTGGTCTGCTTCATGTTCTCCGTCCTACATTCCGTCCACACCAAGGAACATTCCCATTCTTCTTCCCCCCAGAGCGAGCTTGAGTTTGCTCTTGCTGTCCAGACCTCAGGTCTGTTGTTCTAAAGGGCAGGTAGAGAAAGCACCTCTTTGATCCCGGAACATTTCCAAGTTGGCCATACCCTTCCCAGTCTATGGATAAGGACAGAGGAATTGGAGAAGAGGGAAGGAAGAGGGGTGTAAGAAAGGCACCAGTCCTCTGATTCACAGCCTGGAAAAAAAGAGAGAGTAAGAACAATGGTCAAACAAGGGAAAGACATTCACACGGCAGCACCTGACCCGCCATAATGTCCTCCTGATGTTGCCTTCAACCGGCATCCAGACCACAAATGAGACAGGCGTAAGTTGTCTTTAAGGTAGAGTATTCCTTCCCTCCCTTCTCTTTGGCACCACCCAAAGGCAGACTCAAGGGGTATGACATCTTTTCAGGTTGAGTCATCCATCATCAGGACTTTGAAACAAGAGAGGAGAGGGGTAGACAGGGAGGGGCCACCACAGCAACTTTACAACCTGTGGACTTCAACTCCCAGAATCCCTGAGCTGGTCGTGCTGTCTCAGTTTGAAGTCAACAGGTCGTAAAGTTGCCCTAGTTACCCACCACCTCTTGGGCAGAGCCACGGAATGCAAGAGTAGATTTCATGTAGAGGTAGCACTCATCTGAAGAGTAGGTGGATAACATCATCGTTCGGTGGTAAGGAAAGTCTCCCTGAGAAGGTGTGCCTGGAAGAAACTCCAGGTCCAAGATAAATTTGGACAAGGGAGCCCAAATGATATCAGGTTCAGCTGGAAGATCATCTACGTTGAGTCAGTGTCAGCTCTTAACAACCATGTAGACCAGGGGTCCTCAAACTTGGCCACTTTAAGACTTGTGGACTTCAACTTCCCCATGCTGGCTGGGG
>JANHFS010003221.1:121282-137218 GCA_032467975.1 Trimeresurus albolabris | reverse complement strand
GCCCCCCTTTACGGAGCCTCGCGCCCCCCCAGGGGGGCCCGCCCCACTATTTGAGAACCACTGGCTTATGGCAACATAGCAACACAATTTCAAATATAATGAGGTTACAAATAAAACTAAAAACAGTAGGGAACTTCCCCTGATAACTGAACAATAGTACAAGTAAAGATCAGTTAGGCAAAGTAATAAAAGAAAGAATAAAAAAAAACTATAAAATTGGTGCATTGGGGATTATTACAAGAGTATCATTTTCTTTATAATTTGATTAAAAGTCAGGCAACTAAAATGATCCACTCAAAGATTCCAAATTAATCAACAGATTTCAAACAGTGTTGTTCTCTGCACTATAGCCAATTTAGATTTTTCCACCTTCAAAATATCAATACTTCCATTCTTCCTATCAAAGAAAAATATTACCTTTGGTCCATCTGTTCTTTTGCATGTCTGTTCCCAATTTCTGCTGATTCTGGTTTCTGAAAGAATAAGAAATATTTATAAGCATGTGTGTTTTCCAGCCTTATATTAAATAATCTTTCACAATAGGGAGAGCAAAGTTGCATGGAATTTCACTATATTTTATGCATCATTTTTTCCTCAAAGACAGATACAGGATATGATCTCTTAAATCAGATTATTACTGCCTTTATAATCTTCTCTTTCACTTTAGTTGTTTTTACTGTATTATATTAACAGTAATATTCATTAATCTCCATGGGCCTGCATATACTACTTCAAAAAATGTCCATTAAGATTCAACAATAACTATTTCTTGATCATTGTTATTTCTACTATTCTAGATACGTTTTGGTAATTTTTTCCTTGCACAATCTGCATGTTAATTCCTGCAGACATTCAGTGTATGGTAGAAATAAGTACTATTTTATAGCCTAAACACTGAGCAAGAGTCTTCTAATCTTGCTGTCCTTGAGTTTCTGCAAAAGCTTAACTAGTATGACTCTCTGTTACAATTTAACATTAAATCCCTAAGTTTCCCCAAGCTTGATACTCTTAGATCAAATATTTCACGATCCTCATATGGTATGTATAAACATACTGCTTCAAGCAGTTAGAACCTTCTGTCTTCTGTGTTTTGTCAAGTGTCAGGGCAGTGATCAGATGCCCAGGTATTTGGATGTTGTTGTTTTTTTATCCAGAATCAATAAGCACACCAGTGAATAAAAGATTTTAAGCTTTATTATTAATTCAAGCAAACATATTTAAAAGTATAACATAAAAAGCATACGCACCAAGGAAGATGACTCCCAGATCTCTTACAAGCAGCCAGGAGCTTCTGCTAATGACAGCAGAGATAACTAAGGGGTGGCAAATTTCCACAGTACCCAACTCAAGGTTCTGTGCAGAAGCTCTCAAGAAACAACAACAATCCCAAGGTTTTTATCAAACTTGGTCAGGAGACTGCAAAACCTGACCTTGACTGAATGGCATGTGACTCTAAGATGGAAAGCAAGAATCTTTCATAGTGAGAAAAATCTTTGAAGCTATGTGAAGCTCCCCCCCACACACACTTTCTCCTTTATTCAGCAACAAGAGTAAAAAAAAACAAGCATGCTTGCTCAGAACAAACTACAAAATTCTAGACTTTTCTTAATATGAAGGAGAAATCAAAATGTCACTAAATTCCTTGAAATTACAGTGGCCTTCTCCATTGCCACTACTAACTGCTGCTTTGCCAATTTTGCATTTGTTATGAACAAAAGCTCATCGGCATTCAAAAATAATTTTAAATTCTCTTGACTTTCCACATTTGCTCTATCCTATGTGCCTATTTAAATGATGAACCCACCATGGGAAATAGAAAAAATATTTGCTTATGCTTAAAAAAAACTTTTTTACCTATTTGATTTTATAAAGCCCCTGTCCCTGGCAAAATCTGAGAACCTAATGATACTTTTCTTGTATTTTTATTCAAGCACACTGAAAAAATAAGATTGTAAATATGCAATCTAAATTCTGTTCTGCATCTGAAAAGCCTGGTTTGGAACCAAAATAAATATTTGAAAATAAAAATGTTCTAGGGAAAGGTCCTTTATTCCTCTACAACTATTACCTAAATACTGGATCACTTCATGTCTTCTGCAGCTGTCTGGCCTGCAGTTTTGGGTGTATATAAACTGGCCCCTCTTACATGTTCTCCTAATTCCTAGAGAATAAAGCTTTTTGCCCCATCTCTGTTCAAACTAGGCAAGTTAAAGCATTAGGAAGTAACTGATGGGGAGAAAAAGCAAAGAGCATAACACTTCAGGAGGGTTATGTTTAATTCTGTTAGGTAATAAAATGCTGTATTACTTCAGTTATATCCAAGATCCAGAGAACAAAAGTAAACTATCCATATTTTTAATACTGCAAACATGGCATTAAGACTGAATATTATCATTAGTCATCAATCATATTCTATTCATGGTGCCATCCTAGCTTTTTTTCCATTCTTTTTTTATGCAATAAAAAACGTGATCATTATTATTGTTATTTATTAAATTTATTTGCTGCCTATCCCGGTGTCACACAACTCTGGATGGCTTACAATCCAATAAAGTTATAATATCAAAAACTGCAACAGTAAACAATAAATACATTAACAAGGAATAGCTAAGAAAGCAGAGGATATACAGTAACGGGGAGGTCAGATATTCTATTAATCCGGTAATTATCTCCAGGATAACACACCCCTATCCTAGCCCCAGGCCAACTGGCAGAGCCAGGTTTTAAGATCTTTACAAAAGGTCAAGATGGTGGGACCAGATCTCACTTTGAGGGGAATGATGTTCCAGATAGCAGCTTCCATTGCAGAAAAGGCTCTTCCCCTGGACCTCCAAGAGCAAAATTCCTTGGTTGACAGGATCTACAGCATGCCACTTTTGCTGGTACAAGAGGGGTGGGCCAATCTCACTGGGGATGGGACAGTTCCTCAGCTAATATAAAGGTAATAGCTAGATTTTCTTACCTTTTTATCCGAGGTGTCACCCTTTTGACTGGATTTCTTTTTGTGTTTTTTTGACATGTTTAGGTCTGAAAGTCTGAAAAAAAGTACTACAATCTTAATTACAAGTATGTTTAGATATTTTTCCAAGGAGTTATGTAAAGTACAAAAGCTCCAAATAGGCTGGCTATTCCTAATTTAAGCAGTGAATACTGTAGTGGAATATCTCTGACTTTTATCTTAGGTTTAATTGGAAATTTAATGTCATACAAATGAATCAATGATAGATTAGAAGGAAAGGAGGAGGTGAAGAGAGAAAGCAATGATATAATCTTTTGTATACTCATGTGTTAGTTACATGATACCGTATATATTATTACTTTGTAAATGGAGTATAGTCAATGTTAGATTTATCAGGAATAGTTTCAAATGACAACATATTTGTTAAATTTTAGTGGCTAAATAATGGATCCAAATTTGCTCCTATAATGCTTTTCTTAAACTATGCTTAGTTTGTATAAAAAAGATAGCACTGCCTGTTTCCCTTAAATCTTCCCTTCTTTAAACATTTTATTTGTGTATTTCTACAGTTTCATGACTTCAGGTGTTACAAGAATGTTGACTTACTTTTTTACCTTCACATATTTATAATGTGAAGGTAAAAAAGTCAGCATTCTTGTAACACCTGAAGTCATGAGACTGTAGAAATTATGAATCTAGATGAACTTATTTTTGGGTGATGGACATATAGGCTATGTCCACACCATTTAAAGAAAAGTTTATAGTGCATGAAAGATTTTATGGTTTTGAACAAAGATTGAATTTGAAACAGAATTATTCACTGATTACTAAATTATGTATTGTTATTAAAATATATAAACGTTTATTGACATATGAGACAAAAGGAAAGCTAGTAAAAATTGTATGATAAACTGGGCTAAAAAATTTGGCTATAATATACAAATAGACCAATGGAAAACTATATGGTCAAAGGGACCAAAATTTACCTTGTCTTCTACACTTAAGAGAATTTTTATAAAATGATGTGTCATTGGTAGAGAACGTGACTAGAATGTATTTCAAATTTTTGCTGGAAATGTGTGAACAACATGAAGGGACATTTTATCATGTTTGGTGAACATGTAAAAAACCCAAAACATTTGGATGCAAATATATGCTTTAATTCAAAAGATTTTAAAGGTTAAAGTACAATTGCAACCCAAAACTTTTTTTGGGAATTAATGAACAAACAATTAGAAAAAAGACACGGGACCTTGTTTTTATACGGTATATATGGCAACTGCAGCAACATTATTATATGCTCCAAAGTGAAAAAAGGCTTGATACTACCTATAGCAGAGGAATGGTTGGTCAAGATGATGGAACTTGCAGAAATGGCTTCATTAACTGCTTTGATTAAAGAAAAAGTAATATCTATATTAACTGTCAGCTGGAAATCCCTTATACTTTTTGAATGAAACAGCAAAAAATATATTGATGATTGATTTGTGGTTTTGATGATTAGAAAAAATGTATAATGGAAAAAAGTGAAGGTTTTTGTAATCATAGAGTAAGAGATAATTTTGCTGCAAAGGAAATCAAACACTTCTATTTTTTTCTTTTTGGATCTTTTTAACTTTTGCTTTTCTTCCTCTTTTTCTTTCTTACGCTCCTTATTGGTGTTCGTTTTTAAACTTTTTTTAAAACGTTAATAAAAAATTGTACAAAAATAGAGCAAGTAAACAAACATTAAAAGATACCATTACATGTGAAAATTAAACAATAGAAAACACTGATTCTAGATAACATTCCACAAGTGGCAAATGTATGGGTTACATTACTTACTCCCTTTCCCAACTGAGTTTATATCTTCCGTAAAACTTACAAGTGTATTCAGCCACTTTCAGAATAAAATGCTGTTTGCTTCACAAGTAGATTAGATTTTGTACATTAAAAGAAAGAAATGGGTTTGGCTAAAAAGAAAACATGGTTTACTGAACTTCAAAAGGAGACAGGGATGCCATTCTAAAATGCTAATACCACCTTTATTAAAAGGCTAATAATGAAACATTACCACCTTGCAATCTGAAAGGAAACCAATATATAAGTCTTTTTTTAACTGTTTTAGTCATGACTAAAGTAAAGTTTCCACTGTTTATGTTTCTATGTGTGATATTAAAGTTATACTAAGGGGGAGGAGTGGACATTAATGCTTTCTTATAATGACTGCAGAAGTTTGCTCTTTTTAAAAAAACAACAACCAGCTGTTAAAAATAAAAGAGCAAACATCCGTAGTCTTTGTTAAAATGGGGTAAGAAGCACTTTAAGGTGGTGTCAATAAAAGATGACAGCAACTAGTATCACAATCAGCCAAACTGGTTACCAAAGCACAGGGGAAGGGGTGGTTTTCAGTTTCTAAGTTCCATTGTATCCCCATTTTAAAATACTTTCCTCCTCTCGTGTGCTTTTTAACTTAACTAAGACAGGCTGTGTAAATAAACGAGCACAATTCTGTTGTTCAATCAGTCTCGCTTTGACCGGAATTCGTTAACGAAACCGTAAGGCTGGATTCAAACAACACCACGTCAAACTTAACTGAAACTAACCTACCTTGTAGCTTTTGCGGAAGCGGGGATGACTTACACAGGCACACACCCGGATCAAGATTCCCAGGAGCTCGACAACATTGCCAGAGGGGTCATTTTGAGTTCCTTAAAACCTTTGCTCCCCGCCCACGCTGTATGACTCTTTCTCGGCAACTAAAAGACACCTTCGGGCCAAAAAGTATTGGCCATTCGTCGAGGCTTGTTTTCCTCTGACGTCTCAGGCGCCCAGCTTCTCCGCCCTCTTGCAATAAAAGAGGCCCCTCCGGCCGCCAATCGGCTTCCCTTTGACGTTCTACTACAACCGGCCAAACTGAGGTGTCCCGCGACACATACCCTTTTGGAGCATAAACACCACCCCTGTCGAGTTGCACGCTGGGTACTGTAGTTCACCAACTGCCCGCGGGCTGTCGCCTGGCAAAAAGGCAGCACGTCGCATTCAGCGTGGCGGCATTTGGGGAATTGTAGTTCACGAGCTGCGTTGGATTTTGGGTAATGTAGGCCTCTGGTGGGGGAGTTCAAAATGTCACGGGGGCGTAGCCTCGCTCTTGCCGTCGCGAAGCGCAGCAGCGGTTTGGCCGGCAAGGGAGCCCTCTTGAGCAGCCTGAGGGGTTTTTGCAGAGCAGCCTGAGGAGGAGGAGGAAGAGGAGGAGGGCAAAGAAATCCTCGCCTCTTCAACTTCGCTTTGTGGGAAAAATGGCGGCTGAGGAGGCCCCGCTGCCGTTGTTACAACTACCGCCGTCGCCCCCCAACGAAGACAGACTTAGGGAAAGCAGAGAGGATGAAGACGGCAAGGAGGCCGCGGAAGAGCTAAGTGAGTAAAGGGAAGGAGCGACAGGAGCCGCTTGCAGAGTGAGGGTTTTGCCCTGGGGAGAAGGAGGGAGAGATTGCATTTGCCCCCGGCCTTGCTTCTCGTTACCCACCCCGTTTGAGAGGAACCTTTTCAGGCGGTTGGAAGGCGCGTTCATATGTTAGGCACGTCGGTCAGAGGTTTCCTGACATCGAGGAGGCGCCTTTCGTGAACTGCTGTGGGGTGGAAAAACGATGCCACGGTTTGTAGGGATGCAAATATTAAGCCTCCTTTAAGGGGAGGGAGAAATGCTGCGGGCCCTCAGCCAGTTGTGCCTCCTAGACTGAGGACTAGTTGTTGCAAAAAACAATTTCTTTCATTAGCATTTAATGTGCTTTAGTGTACAGGACGTCCTCTTCAGGCGGGAAGAGGTGGCTCCCCATGTTTCTGGCAGAAAAATTCTTTCTCTTTAAGTTGGAAGAAAGTGTCAGGAGACTCTTCTTATTGCCAGATTTCCCCCCCCCCCCCCGTTACAGTAAAGCAGTGGCTCTCAACCTTTTCTTCATCAGGGACCCCCTTTAAATACATTTTGTGGCCAGGGCCACAAACCCCAAGACTTAACTCAAGATTTAAATATTTCTTCAAGCCTTTATGGACCCCATGTGACAAGATCACAGCCCCTCCCCCAGGGGTTTGTGGACCAGTTTGAGAACCACTGCATTAAAGGATGGAATAGGTAAATTGCAACTCATTGGTAGAATTGTATGGTGTATTTCTTCATGCATGATTCTCTGTCAAAAAGAAAATCCAGATAGTGCCAAATACTATTTATCAGATCCAAGGGCCATCTGGCCTCATTAGCAGTGAATGCCCCTAAGCAAAGCCCAGCAAACAGCAGCTGCCTGCATTTCTGTTCCTCAACTGCACTCATTAAGTCTAGGAGCATCATTGGTCTGTCTGGTGCTTTCTTTCTGGAGAGCTTTGGTGTTAACTATTCTATTGTTTAAACAGATCCTGCCCCTAAGCAAACAAATCCTGCATTAGTAATTCCTTTGGGAAGCTTAGTACTTCATTGTTCAAGCAGTGCCAGATTGAAATCTCCTTATTCAATGTCAGCTATTTTTCAGTCACTTGTCAATTGACTCAGGAGAGATATGCAGCACATGGAAGCTAAATCTGGAACCATGGAAACAAAGCTTTGTTAAGCCTTATCTATTCCTCCTCTTTTCACTATATTTCTGAAATTGAGCATTTGTGTGAATCTGTTTGTTGAAATGTCTGCAAGCAAAAAACCAAGCTCAGAGCATCAAGGACTCCATATTTCATATACTGTAGTCAAAAGGGGGAAATCACAAAGTCACTCATTTCATGCTAAATTCCAACTTGCCATAGTCCAAGGAAATAAAAGTCTTCCTTATCCAAGCAAAAACTTTTCTAAAGAATTGCTTGTTTTTTTCTGGATATATATAGTGATATGTTCATTGAATTCTTTTATCCTTTAGATTTTCTTTATTTCTTTCGTCTAGGGTGGCAAGATATTATAGTTCACATTATTGCATTAGTGTGCAACTGCCTGTGGTTCATAAAATTCTGTGGGACTTGTTTGTGATGCCATGTTGAAATCCTGTTGATTGTAATAGGCCTATTTTATCTTTTACCTCATACTTTTTTGCATTGCAAATATATTAATTAAAATACAATAATAGATTTAAAGAGAAAATATTATAGTTAATTAATATATATTGTTTTGCCTTACAATCTTTTTTTTTCTGTAGATGGGATGGATGTCCCCAAAGAACCTGATAGAAGAAATACAGAAGATACAGAAATCATTAATGAAGATATAAATGCCAAAATGAAAAAATCAGAGCAAAATTCCATTGAAGATCTTAACAGTAATCTACTAGATGCATCATCTAAAACTCCACAAGGTTTGAAAGGATAATATGAAAACCTTTGCTTTATTTGGGGTGATTTACAGGAAATATTCTGCCCATCTATCTTTTAAAAATTAGTAAAGACATATAGTTAAAGAGTATAAGTTGAGGTACATCCTCTAATTTGTTATGTTGAAAGATATTACAGCTTCAAGGAAAGATGTGAATTCTTGGTGTGTTCATATTTATTTCTTCCAATATTTATAAATCAAACCTCACTTATCACTGCTCATCACTTTTGAAGTTGTGTTATACCATTGCAACAAAATCTTATGTTAGCCAGGAATGTATTACCTACACTTATTGGTTCCTAAATTCAGTTTACGTTTATTAAAATATATATGCAATTCCCTAGAGCCACTGGCAAAACTCAGCACTATAGAATTCTTCTATGCATCATAAAACTACCCTAAATTTCTAGAGAGGAATCTGGGCCACCAGGCAGTCAATGAAACTTGATATGTAATCCCAATGCAGTTAGTAATAAGGAAACCCATTGAATACACTGGGATTTTACCCAATTAAGTATATGCACTTAAGTAAATATTCAACACCAGGTATTCCAAATTATGCCCAGAGATACATAAAAGCAAAATACACTATTTATTCTTTATCACTGAACCAAATAGTTAAACTTTTTAAAGATAGAAATCAGAGTTTAAGCCTAATTCCATGGAGGAAATTCTTTGCTTTCAATACAACCTATGAACATTATGAATTTACAAATGGCATGAACATTTTTTGATAATAAAAATGGTCCTCATTTAACAACCACTCATTGAGTGACCATTCAAACTTGCAAGCCAAACACACGCAGTTGGTCAGATAATCCTCAAATATAATAATAATAATAATAATAATAATAATAATAATAATAATAATAATAATAATAATAATAATAATAAAGTTGGAAGGGATTCCAGTTACAAGCCTATGTACTATTTTAACATAAATATATTGTCAATGTATGAGCTGTTGTGGAAATTTAGTATGAGGTTTTTAATGAATTTTTAGTCGTTTGGATTTGTTTGTACTATTACATAGCTGTGATAACATAATAGGCAAGATAATACGTGGGCCATTGAAAAACAGGATTGCTTGAGAGATGCAGTGCACAAAGACTCCAAACTTTTTAAAAGCTTTTGAAAGATTGAAATTAAGTAGTATTTATGTATAGTGCATACACACACAACATATACGCAGTCTTTGCTGAAAAGTAATTTGAATGGTTTATTTTAGAGAAACATATTTCAATTCAGAGGACCCTCGATGATTTAGAAAAACTGGCTGATTTGCAGGAAGGCTGCCTAATTTCCTCCGATTCCAAGAATGAAGACCAACAACTGGCAGGTATTTAAAATATTTCCAGAAGAAACAACAAATGGTTGAAATGCAATGCTTGTGGCATTCAGTTCTTGGACAAGTACTTTGCTTGGTAACTATAGAAAACAGAGATAATCTGAGGAAACTATATTATTAATCTTAAAATAGGAACCAAATAAGGAGTCATGCATCCCTGATAGTTATCTAGGCCACAGGTCCTCAACTCCAGACCGTGGACCAGTACCGGGCCGCGGCATGCCAGCAACCAGTCCATACAAACAAGCAAAGCCCCATCCGCGAGATGCAGGCAGTTCACAAAACCACGCCCCTTCCGGTCCGTGGAAAAACCTTTCTCTACAGAACCGGTCCCTAGTGCCCAAAAGGTTGGGGACCTCTGATCTAGGCAATATGTGTAAAATAATTACCAAAAATAATAGTAAATAAAAGATTTTTAAGGAAAAAAAACAAAATTATCATTTCACTTATTTAGGGTTATACTTGCAGTTCTGCCCTTGTTGTCAGATCCAAGTAAGAAGATGCAGTAGAATTAATTTCACAGAGGCTTGGGAGCAAATTCATCTGTAATGGATGGAAAGCATGGAAAGGAACAAAGAAAAGTGTGTCTGTTGAGTAGGCAATGATTTGCTACTTATTTTTATAGTAAACTTAGATTATTATCGTAATTGTATGAAAAAAAATAAAAGATTTCTACTTCTGATTTGGATCACAGATATTTCAACACTAATTCAACTAAACCTTAAACCATGGCTTTTAAAGCAAACAGGTTTCTTAGATATTTGAGCTATTATTTGATTGCAAGTGGTTGAGCTGAGATGCAAATACTACTTCTGTACATTGACAAAAAAAACTTAAGCAGTTGTTTTTCATTATTTCAAAACTGAAAGATCGGGTTTTTGTATATTTTTTTCTTATTTTGGTTTAATTTAAATTATTAGCTGACAAGAGGTCCTGCCCATTATGTCCTGAAGAGAGGTTCAGAGCTTGCAGTAGTCACAAGCTCCGTCGCCACCTTCAGAATCTTCATTGGAAAGTGTCTGTTGAATTTGAAGGTAAGTGTATCTAAAATACCATTATTAATCCTAATGCAGTTAGATGATAACTGTTAGTTTTTCTCCGTAATTAATGTTGTAACTCAAACATCATAACCACAGGGGCATTCTTTAATTTATAATGGTCAGAGTTCAAGAGAAGAAAAAATCTGGCTTTTTCCTCAAGGTTTAGGACAATAAGGTTGGAGACCAGGAGATAGTATAGATGAATGGATATAGAAGATGGATTTTGAGAATAGTTGATGAATTGCCTAGATTTTTTTCTTGTATTGTTTTGTGTTTGTGTGTGTTGTGTGCCAAAAGGTAGTTGTGTGCCAAAATGTAGATGGCCATACAACTCTTTTAAATAAGTAAATATACTCCACAAAAAAACCCAAGAAAAAAATTACTTCTGTATGGAATGGAAAATATACTTCAATAATGGAAGGGATAAAATTCCACAAAACTTCAGGACAAGATAGATTTAACCATTAATTCAGGCAAAGAATAGGATAGCAGTTTTAACTATTCCTCCTCCTTGGCAAGAAGCTTTTATTTCCTTGATTTACAAAAGAGGGGAACGATCCAGCACACCTAGAGTTGTATAGATCTCTCTAATGAATGAGCTGCAAGCTTTTTTTTTGCAATACTTGCCAAGAGATTAAATGGCCTTTTAAATGAATGAATACATCCTGAATGACTGTGAAAAAGAACTGTGGTTTAAAGTTTTTTATGGGGTACAGAGGTTATTTAATCAATTGATATCTCTAGTGACTCTCAGTGGTTTACAAATTGTCAAATACATTTAAAACAACACATAACAAAAAAGGACAGAGATAACAAACCCAGAAGGGAACAAAGAAAAAGAGGCTTTAGCCAAAGTGAGTGAAGAGCCAGGCTTCAGGGCCTTTTTTTGCTCTTGGGTAGGGTAACACTTCTCCATTCAAAGGTCTTCTGGACCTACAGCTCCTGTTTGATGACCAGGTGGCAGCTGTGGCCAGGAAGGCCATTGCATATCTTCATCTAGTGTTTTGTTTTTCTCACTTTCTGTTTTTCTTCTTGATTTTTTTTTAAATGCCTACTAAAATGAATTCAATTCCCCTCTGTCCCACAAAATAGAAATATGAAATGTACATCTGAGCATCCCAAATAGTAAAGACTGTTTAGTTGTGTATATTATGCTGGTTTCACATGCCCATATACATTTTATTTTTGATTCAAATTCAGAATGAGATTCCTAGTCTATGTGTGAGTTAAAATTCACCATTTGGGGAATTTTTACCGAATGTTTGTAGCAATATATAAATCCAATTCTACTTCCAAACAGAATTGTAGTTAGTTTGTCCTTATACATAAATATCTCTAATGTTTTCATTTTTTGGATTAATACTGCTGTCTTTAATTGCTACGTTTAATTGTTAATCTATTAATCTAAGTTTTCCAAATTTGTCTTACTAGAATGAGATAAAAACAAAGCCCTACTTGAGCTGTCTTTTCTTTTTTCTTCCTAACCCATCAACTATATATTGTCTAAAAAAGTGTCATAAGCTCTTCCCCACATCCTAAAGGAACATACCATCATTTCCAATTACTTGCAACTGGAAAGATTTTTTTTCTTTAGACCACTTGATTGACCAAAAGGGATATTGGTGAAGTCTTTAATTGCATTGATGTTATTTATGAGAAAAAATTTGTGTTAATATAAACCTTCTCCCACTTATCAGCTTTATATAATTAGGCACTTGCTTTAAAAATATGGATGCACAATCGTGGTGATTATTTGAAGCTATCACCTTCTTCTCCCCACATCTCAGATTATGAAATGTATGTTATTAGTGGTGATTAACATTTTATTTCCAATGTATAACATTTCAAGAAGTTAAAATTAAAACAGTTTGACAAGATAGAACTTTAGAACATGAATGAATTCAGTGTTGAAAACTGTGCAATCATTTAAAGATGCCCAATGTCTTTTTTGAATTTCAGGCTACAAAATGTGCATCTGTGACTTGCCGTGCCGGCCGGTGAAACCAAATGTTGTAGGAGACCAGGTATCAGCTCTTCAGCTATGTGAATTGTTGCTATGATAAGTTCCATTTCAGTTATTTATGAATTACATTCATCTCAAGTTTGAACTTGAGCTCTCTAGGTAACGGGGGCAATAAGCTTTCCTTTCAGACATTGTATTTTTCACCTAGATATCTATATTTCATTCAGTGTTCACTATAAATATCCAGTTTACAATGTAAACTTTGTACCTCAGTTTTGTACCTTTTCGTGCATAATAGGTAATAGTGACAGAAAGTTTATTTGTTATTAGGTATTTTGTATATAAGAGAATAACATGTTATGGGAAGGTTTATAACTACTTTTTTCTATCAGTATCTATGTGATACTACCTAGCCTATATTTTTATTCTAACCAAAAGAAACAAAATGGTTCTGTGGAATCTTTGGTGCTCTTTGAGCTTGATTGTTTGCTTGCAGACATTGCATTATTTGACTAGATAACATCATCAATGCTACTAAATGTGGTGTTTGCTCCCTGTTTATGTACAAAACCTTGCTCTGATGGGGTTGGTAGAGATGTGGTTTTCTTCTTGGTAGTTCCTTAAGTAGGCTATTGTTTTCTACTTGACTATTTGATGTTAATTCCTGTTTATTTGGTGTTGGTTGCTCTAGTGCAGTGCTTCTCAATTATTTTCTGTCATGCCCCCCCTAGGAAGAAGAAAACATTTCGCGCCCCCCGCGCGACTAAATAGTATGGCGCGTTGGCGGTCACGTGGTCCTCCGCGTCGGGCTGCTACTGGGGCCAAGGTCAAATGAGCCCCCCTTTATGGAGCCTCGCGCCCCCCCTGGGGGGCCCGCCCCACTATTTGAGAAACACTGGGCTAGCTCAAGGAATGAACCCAAACGCAACTTTCTCTTATGTTAGGTTACATGTGGAAATTGTCAATCCAACACAATTTGCTTGAACATTTATTTATTTGTTTGTTTGTTTGTTTGTTTAGTCACTTATCTCACCGTGGGGCTCCTCTAGGAGGCTTACAACAATAAAAAAGTGAGTGTAAGAACAGAACTAAGATAGTAGAAGAATAAAATAAACAATAAAAAGAACACAACTAGAATACATCAATATGATAACCAAAATAGATGGATGGGATCAAGCTGTGTATGGGGTGCGGAATCTGTCATCAATCCAGCAGTGACCTCCAGTGTGGAACTGCCCCAATTGGAGTCCAGGCTAATTGGCAGAGCTAAGTTTTTACACTCTTTCTGAAGGATAGGAGGGTGGGGGCAGATCTTATCTTAGAGGCTAAGTTCATTCCAAAGAGCGGGCTCTTAAGCAGAGAAGGGTCTTCTTCTGGATCCCGACAGACTTCTTTGACTGATGGGAACCAAAATAGGCCCACTCTGTCGGCACAAATAGAATGGGCTTGCCCTACCAGGACGAGGCACTTATGGACAGAATCTTGCCAAACTAAAGCTGTAACCTTGTAAGCTACTAAATATATCTGATATTCTAGGTGTGGCTACTCTGAACCTCTTCACCCTGCCCCATTCAGTTTGGGACCATGTCTTTTAATCAGAGCCTCTCTCTGGGAAAGTTTTGTGTTGCCAAAATTCCTTCCCCAACTTCTTCTCTAGCTACACATTATAGAGAAAGTGCCTTTGGCAGGCATTTGAGATTCTGTTACAATACTCTAATGGCATTAAAGTGTATTCCAAGACTTCTGATGATTCTTGTTCCCTGACCTCATCTATTTTGAAGGGGTGACAATACATTGTATTATGCCAAGATTGTTGAATAAGCCGTAATGAGTGGGTTTGTAGATAATTCATACTGAACAATCATCACACTGAACAAAGCAAAAGCAAACAGACATTGTGACTTAGATCCATCTCATGAGTATTTCAGCAGCATGGAAGTTGCATGAGCCATTTCACCTTATTTACCTAACAAGTTGCTATTGAGTCCATGTGCAAAATGGAATAAAAAATATTCAAGGTAAAAATATTCCAAAGTACATTAACATCACATGGACGGCAGTGATGTAATATGTGAATGGATTTGTTACTGTTGTAAAATCAGACAATTGTCATGAGATCAAGCTACCCTGTCCCCCATTTCATATCTTTGGAATTAAGTACAGAAATATTTACGATAGCAAAAATAGCAGAGTACTTATGCTTGTTCAGATCAGAAATACAAATACTTTTAATAAAAATATTTTTGTTGAAAAATCAAGCATATTTCCAGAAATAACTTGTACATAAAATATAAATGTATAAAAAACCATTAGCATTTAATATTTTCAACCAGTACAGACATAATGCTAGAGTAATGTGTGTATGTGTGTGTATAATGCAGAACTTGTATTTCTTCTTGGTGAAAACAAAAAAGAAAAAAATACCAAATCTTCATTTGTACATTAAAAATGCAAGATATCTAGTTATTTCCAAATACGCACTAATAACCAAAACATAATCCTATTATCTCGGTTTTAATGGAAAGCTAGAAAATATCTGTGGTAAACCAAACCTCGTGTGTGTGAATTCTGGATGATTACAGAGTAGAATACTAAAACTCAGGGTGCACAAAAGCCTTTTGTTTTGCCAATGTGTCACAGGAATCTTTCCCTAGAGTCCACTGCACTCTTTCTCCAAATGCTCAAGTAGCCTGAAGGCTGAACTAGCAGTCTGGGAAACTAACAAAACCTAAATGTTACCTTGATATTGCCTGAACCCACAATTTCTGCCAGTAAACAATATTGAGGTAATATTGAGATTAACCAACAGTAATGAAAATGGGAACTATGCAGCATGATAGTGCTGGAAATGGAAAACTTTACTGATTCCTCTTTCCTCTTACTTTTAAACTTAGTTCTGTTCTGTGGTAACTAAGAGCTTTCCCCTTTATATTTCCATAGCTTTGAACCTTACTCTATTCCTGATTGTTTTCCTTGCCTTTAGCTGCAAATACTTGGGATCTTGTGCCTTAAGAGATAATCAGCATATAATAAGAACATCTGTTTAGATCAGACATGTTAAACTTGTGACGTCACATGATGTCACGTGACGTATCGGAACTTTTTCCTCATGGCCGGCAATGAGGTGGGTGCGATTTCCTTCTGACGCCTCCGGCCCATGGGCCGGCAGTTTGACACCCCTGGTTTAGATGGTCCGGATATAAGCTTTAGGTTAAAGAATTCTATACAGTCATAGTAATCATAGCTTATAAAGATAAGATAAGATAAGATAAGATAACCTTTATTGTCATTTTTATACTGTGGGCA
>JANHFS010003221.1:67147-79349 GCA_032467975.1 Trimeresurus albolabris | reverse complement strand
AGGTTTTAGACCCCCCCCCCAATACTCTCCCCCCTTAAGAGGATAGGGACCGAGTACCCTAGGAGGCCAAATGGCCAGAAAGCCAGGAGAGAGAGGGGGTGTGTGTGTGTCTTTCTGAGGCAAGTTAGCTGGGAGGTTTGAACCAGCCAGTTGATCTTCCTGCAGAGAGCTCAGATGATCGGCTGACAGTCGCTCCATCCCCACCACACCGGCCCGCCTTCCTTCGAGGTGCAGACGAGACAGGCCGCTTCTACTCAGCTGTCGCTGGCGGGCCATGGAGTAACACCCGGCCCCTTCCCGCCCTTTCGGGCTCCTCTCCGGAGGGCCCTGCATTTAGTCCCGCACTTTGCAGAAAAAAGGCGAAGGCGGGGCAGCTGGAAGGAAGAAGCCCGGAGAAAGCTGCCCTCAGCTCCGAGCGAGGATTCGTCTCCCGGAGCGGGGCGCTTTCGGCAGCCTGACCCTCCGCCAGGAGGAGCCGGGAAGGAGGCGCCTGCTCGGGCGGTTCCTGGGGCTGGAGGAGGTTTTGCGCTTGGGCCGCGGAGGGGGAGGCGGGGCGGAGCAGCGCCCGAGGACGAGAGCCGGAGCGGAGAGTGAAGGTTGGGTTGGAGCCCATCCTGCGTCCCGCTGCTGGCGATACCTTCGCCCGTCCGCGCGTCAGTTCTTCCCTTCAGCCGCCCCGATCGCCGGCAGGATGGGCGGATCGAGCTCCGGTTTGCTGGACGAGAGCAAGTGCAGCTACATCCGAGGTACGGCGCCCGGCGTCCCTTCGCTCGGCGCGCGTTGCCTGGACGGATCCAGCTGCCAAAGTCGCGGGAGAAGGAGCTTTGCCGGGCGGTCGGGAAAGGGGCGAGCGCGATCGAGGGGCGCCTGTGTTGGCCAGCGAGGGGAGACGGGCGGGAAAGCGTCGTGAAGCCCTCCCTCCCTGTGTGGGAAGCGGGCCTTGTGCCGCTGACATCGGTCGCCTGCAAACCGGCGAGCCGCTTTCGGTGCCGCCCTGGGAGAAGAACGCGCGTTTCCCCCAGAGGCCCCGACGGTCACCCTGAGATCTCAGCGATCCCCTGTCCGTCAACTGAACGGCTGTCGCCCCTCGTGTTCTTCCGCGAAGGGCCCGAAAACTGGGATCCGGCACTAGGGCATACGTGGCGGCTGAGCAGTCACTCGGCGCGCCAGCACGAGGGAGATTCTCTTGGGACTCGGTGGGGTTGCTCCAAGTCCTCCCGGACACGAAGGGCCGGCGCGGTCGAAGGGCTGAGCGCCGCCCGCCCGACGTACGCGAGCCGCGTTGTAGCGCAGTCTAGGGCGTCTATAAGCGGCGGGGAGTTGTCTGCTAGTAGGAATGAATGGTCCACGCGTTGCAGTTTAATGATCTGCTCGGATAGAAAAATAGAAAGTCCCGTTGGTTAACTGGGAAGAGGGCTACTGTTTTTCCTGGAAACTGCGAAGTGGGAAAGAATATTTAGGGGCCGCAACAGCTGCGGAAGGGCAGGAGAATGGGAAGTGTGATCCATGGGGGTGGGTGGGTTATGTAGCCCTCGCTTGTCATAGTCTCCCTCTGAAGGAACAAATAGCTTGCGGTTTCCTGAGAAAACGAAGGGACTGTCAGTCATTTTTATAATAAAGTTCCCAAACTTTTCAAGTGATATTTTGGAAACTTTTGTATGGGTTTCAAATCTACAGGAGTCTTTTGTTGATTATTGAGTTAGATGAATTTGCTCCTTCGGTTAATCATCTGTAAAGGTATCCCACAGGTTCTTAACATGATAAACATAAAAACACTGGAGAAGCAAAAAAAAAAAAGGGGGGAGCCAGAAAGATCTTAGGTGGCTCTGAAAATCACCAGAGCCCTCAGATATGCTCCTAATTAGTCAAAGAGTTTGAGTACAGTGATAAGTTTAGGGGGGAAAATCAGGAGTGGCAGAAATGCCATTTCTTCGAGATTATGTATCTCGTGACTTTATTGAGACTGAGCAAGTATATGCAGCCATTAGACTTAGTATTAGATTTTTTTGTGGCTCATGTTGTTCTATTGGGAATTGAACTTACAGTCACTGTGCTTTATACAATTGAACTTGTAGGTCACTGTGCTTTATACATCATCTCTATACAATGCACTAATAAGATATAGCTTTATATCTCTAGTCCGGGAGTTCAAATAAGGACGGTGCAAATAAAGATGGTGTAAATGATTCTGTGACATAATAGTGTCAGAGTTGGAGCCTCTGTTACTAAAATACAGGTGAACTGAATGAATCCCGCTGAGAGATTGATTTGCTGAAACTCAGATCATTTTAAAGAACTGACATTCTCATAAATTATGTCAGGTCCATAAAGACGTTAGAGGGATAAGCTCAACAAAATAAATTCTGCTACGAAGTACGTTCCAACAGAGCATGCTAAACTCAATAAAAGCCCTTGAAACTGTTATGGCACAATTAATTCTAGATAGAGAGACCCAAACTAATTTTCTAAGATTATTGACTGTGTCTGGAAGACTTCCTTTGGTTGGGCCTTTCATGAAATAGCTGTTATCAAACAACAGACAGAAGTTTACTTGGGTTCCCTTCCTAGTTGCTGAAAGAGATCTTTGTATGTATGGAGATGCATATGGTAAGGATAAGACGCTTTTTATTCTTTAGAATTATAGGTAGTCCCTGACTTACAACCACAATTTAGCCCAAAATTTCTGTTGCTAAGTGAGCTTTATTTTATGACCTTTCTTTCTACAGTTGTTACATGAGTCACTGCAATTGTTAAGTTAGTAACATGGTTGTTAAGTGAATCTGGCTTTGCTTGTCAGAAGATCACAAAAGGTGATCACATGATCCCAGGGCTCTGCAGCTGTCATAAATGCGAGTCAGTTGCCAAGCGTCTGAATTTTGATCACGTGACCATGGGGATGCTGCAATAGTCGTAAGGGTGAAAAAGAGTCCTAAGTCACTTTTTTCAGAGCCGTTGGAACTTTGAACGGTCATTAAAGGATCTGTTGTAGGTTGAGGACTACCTGTACTGCAATTTCAGTGCACACATTATTTGAAAAACCTATTTACAACAGTCCTTTAAATTTGACCAGTCTGAAGGTAAGTCAAACCTTCTTAAGAGTCCCAGAGGGGTCCATATCATGGCTATCGCATCTGGGTTTGGAGAGATTAGCTAGGGGCTGCACTGCAAAACACATAGGGGAGCAGCCAAAATGAAAAGAAATGTTATTTCATTTTTCATAATTAATCAACTGTTGTGGATAAACAGGAGTGTGGTCAGGCTTGTGAATGATAGTGATAGTGATCCTTGCTTAAAACTGGATTTGGAGTGAGATTTTAAAAGGGAGTCAGCTATTTAATGCAGATAAGTAAGAAGTGATGAAAATTGCAAGGTTAAAATCCTAACATCACTTATATATTTGTCAGGTCTGACTACCAGCAATCTTGTTAAAAAAAGAAAGAAAGAAAATATTTTTGATAAAAGATAAATTCCATGTAAAAAGTTATGAAGAACCGGGTTAAAAAAAAACCAGAAACTGAAATACACACTTTAAATATTTGCTTCCATTTGGAACATTGTGTATAACTACTCTGATTGTTCCAAGATAAAGAGTGTCCTGAAACTTGAAAAAAAACAGTTAAAACAATCAGTTTCCTCCATAAAAATCAAAGCAATAATATTTTTTCACGCTTCTTAATTCAGGGAAGGAAAAAAGGAGATGAAGAGGAATTATATGAAATGAGGGTGTTTAAATTAGAGAAGTTTTTAAACCTTCCATAATTATGATTGGAGGCCACCCAATTAAACTGAGCAGCAGAAGATTCAAGACTAGAGTCTTTTTTTCTTCTTTACACAGCCAAATAAACATGTACAGAGGTCAGGACAGGGGAAAGATAAAGTCTTGCACAGATTACATTTAATAGATTAAATATGGTAACCAGTCCATCTGATAGTCCACTGAGTCTGTCATCTATCCTTCAATAACTGTCTGATTTGGCACAGCAACCAAAGAGGACAGGTACAGACTTCAATGGATAGTTAGGACTGCAGAAAAAAACAATCTCAACAGCCTGCCTTCCATTGAGGACCTGTATACTGCGCGGGTCAGAAAGTGGAACGAGAAAATATCTACAGACCCTTCACAGCCTGGACATAATCTATTTCAACTTCTCCTCTCAGGATACTGCTATAGAGCATTGTATGCCAAGACAACTAGACATAAAGATAGGTTTTTTTTCTCCTGTGCCATCATTCTGCTGAACACTTAATTCCCACAGCATTGTCTTATTTCTCATCTTCTCATCTTTCCTACTGTCTTCTATTGTTTTTTTATGATTTATCAATTGTTGTTTGTAACATGATTAATGATTCTATTCTATTCTATTCTATTCTATTCTATTCTATCCTATTTGATTTTTACAGCTATTTAAAACTCTACGTTTAGGCCACATTGAATTAACTTCTATTCCACAGCAATCTCTTTATATTCATTGGATTTAAATAATATTATTAACCCATGTTTCTCCCAGCTCAAAACTGCTTACCTTTCTGAATTGTGTCTTTCTACTCGCTAGCCATTATTAAATTAGTGGTCAATAATATTTGTACTCTGACTGACCTTTTCCTACTGTGAAGGAAAATAGATGTTTTCAGCTACTAATTGGCAGATGCAGCTGAACCTCAAGTCATTTCATAAGAGATACTGTAAAGGCACAGTGAGAATAGTTTTTCCTCATTATACATATATACATATATTTATGCACATATAATGTCCATACAGTATATATATAGAGGAATGTAGTACTTTTATTCAATATCTTGTTTCCAGCTGGCCTCGGAGGTGTAATAAATTTGAATTCCGTTATTTGTCATGTGTAACTGTTCTGAATAGAATCTGTAGTATAAGGATAGATTTGTGTCAGGAGCAAGCAAGCAGATCTACAATTCAAACTATTTCATTGTATTCTGGCTATACTACAGGAATCTCCTGAGGCTGCTTGCCTTCCCTTGGAAACAGATGAGTAAGGTTCTATGGAACTTGGTGTGTATGTGGGGTCAGTCCTGGATCTCTTGTGTCTGCTCAGTGATTCAAGGCAGGGGTGCCCAACCCCTGGTCCATGGACTGGCACCAGTCCACAGTATGCCAGAAACCAGGCCTTGCAAACAGGTGAAGGCCCATCCGCGGGATACAGGCAGCATATAAACACCACAGCCCCTCCAGTCCACATAAAACCTCTCTCCATAGAACCGGTCTCTGGTGCCCAAAAGGTTGAAGGCCACTGATTCAAGGCTAATTCCTGTTTGAATCCCCGTCCTGAGTCACTGGGTGTTTCCCAACGCTTTGTGATCAAGGCATGTCAATTCAGTCAATAGTCATGCTTCCTGCATTGAAGAATACAAAATACTCCACAAAATAGGCATTTGTGGAGGTGTTCATGCCGTGCACAGATCCAAACCCCACAATGCGAAGAACACTTAAATATAGTTTTCTACTTTATACACCTAAGCTTCATATGTTGTGATTAAGAAAACAAAGGAGTCCCCTTGAAGAATATTCTATCCTCCAGGACTACCAGGTTGTCACCCGATTATGTGATCCATTTCTTTAAAATGTCTATAGCATTGGTCAGATGAGTTCCAGGTTATTTTGCCGGTGAGCTAAGGGATGCGATATTACAGTGATTTTGGCAAAGATGCAAAGCTGAACATTTTTTGAATGAAATGCCAAATAATTTGGCCATCAAAAGCAGAGCTCTATTGTCTGTAGACCCAAGATGATGCAGAGGCTTATCTGAAATCTGGAGAAATCTTTATAATCTATTATGTGTACAAAAAGCAATGACGCATAATTTGGATTTGCTTTTAAAAGGGTGCTTAGAATCGGATCTGAACTTAGCACCACTTCATTGTACGTAAATCCATTTATATTCATGTGAGAAACGATGCGTCCCAGGACCTCAGGTTTGGTAAATTATCTCTTAATCCACCTGTTGGATCTCTTGCTGTATGATTCCTGTGGTGAAAATCCACGCAGAGCACTGCTGGAGAAAAAAACTTTTCAATCTGTTGCCTAAATTCATTCTAGCTTTTAGGAAACAAAGCTCTGCGCTGGAAAACATTTTGATCACATCTTTCTTCCTTCTGATGTGTAACACACTGTACCTTTTCACCTCTGATTGAGAACTGAGTTTGTCTTGTTATTCTGAATTTCAGATATTGGTACATATGATAATGAAGAATAATGTATAATATGTGAAGTCTTTAAGTATTAGCAAAACCGGAATAATAAAAGCAATGGTAGACGTGTCCCATTATAACACGCTGGTGGAAATACAGTTTTTACTCCATGTCTGTCTAATACCAATACTTACTTTCGGGCAAACGTCTGTGGAGATTCCCAGTCATCCAGGTCATAGTTATCCCAAAGATGCTTTCTCCAGAGCTGAAGAAGCTTTTGGGTGAGAAGCGAAATGTCTTGAAAGAAAAAGAAGAAAGTCAAGTTGCCTTGTGAAAAAAGCACCTTTGGGGTTACTTTAGGCATTTCTCAGGTCTCTCTCCCACCCCAATTCAGTTTTATTGTATTGCTACCTTTCAGCTCATTTCTTCGGTAGTCAGCCTTCCCTAATCAGGTGCTGCTTCTGTCTACTGGGGGGGGGGGTTGAAGTGAGGCACACTTCCATGGCATGTGTCAACAGCCATCTCTGAACAGCTGATGCCTGAAATCCTGTTAGCACAAAGGCTGGGTTCACACATGGAAGTGGTTTGTTTTACAGACCATACTGCCCAGATTTGCACAACACCCTAAGCCAAAACTGCACAGATCACATCACGGTTGAGAGCACTGGATAACAACGAGTTCCACTCTGCTGCTGAAACTTTTCCTAAGACGGCCTTGCAGAAGTGATTGGTTTTTGTTTAATCAACAGATTCAGCAGGGAATTTATAGAAATCAAAATGTACTGTCTTTAATAGTTATATTTGTTTTTTTAAATATTTGTTGTCTTCCTCTTCTGAATAGAAAAAAATCAATCGACCCTGTTCCAGGATTGTGCATATTTGTACCTGTCTCTGCTCTGACATTTGGCTTTCTAATTGTACAGTAACGTTTATCTGTCTGAAACACAAAGGTCTCCAAGCAGATTTCCCCGTAAAAGTGATGGGTGTTTTATTTATTTATTTTTAATTTATATTAGAAACATTCTGCTTTATTTATTTTGTATTGGCTGATAGAAAAGAAACCAGTGTATCTGATCTTATTAATGCATTATCAGAAAACTTACGCTTTCTAAGGCAAGCTGTAACTCTTCTGTAATTTAGACTTTGGGGGAAAACCATAATCCTTAAATTATAACAGCAGATGAAATGCTAGGGTAGAGAGAAGCAGTTTTCTGCTCTTTTAAGGGGCATATAAGACTAAATAATAAATAAATCTCTTCTGAATGTTGCATCTGCACAAAATTCTCAAAAGAAATCACGTAAATCTAGCAGAAATGGACTGTCTTTATTCTGTTTTGTTTTCTATTGTACTGACAAATTTAAGCAAAAAGTGCCTTTTCTGGATAAATATTGGATAAGTAGCAGAAGCATAGATTTTCAACTTCTCTTTTAATTGTTACTATTCCATGATGTTTCATGGAAAAAAGTAAACTTTGGGGGGGGATCGTTAAATAAGATTTCCAATGGGAAGACATTTTTTTAGTGCAGTTTGAAAATCAACGATTATAGGATGCGTCTGGGATGAGAAGAAACCTGCAAAGCAAAGCTTTTCTTCATGTGAAGAATTTTAACTTACACTGTCATTTATTTTAGAAATCATTCTTTTAAGGCTCTCCCTGAGATTATCAACTGCTTATTTGAAATGGTCTATAATCCTAAAGAAGTAAATAAATAATAATCAACTTACTCTGAAGAAGTCGAAAGAAATTCAAAATAGAATTATAAGAATTACAGGGTTGATTTGTTCTGAAATTTTAATGCAAGAATTGCAATTTTCTTGAGAAAATCAGAACAATACCATCCATAATATTGAATGGGTGTGACTCCAAATATGTAAATTAGTATTAGGAAGCTGTGATATAACTGAATTCACACATTCAACAAAATAAAAAAAAAGGCTTGAGTATCAGAAAAAAAACAATGTTGGCAAATTGACTTAAAAACAGAATAGGATAACATTATTGTAGGTTAAAACATGTTATATTTTAGACAAGTAGAGTTTTATGAAATCATACTGTGCATTGGTAGAAGTGAAAAAAATGATTCAATTTACAAGAATATTTAACGTTAATTTGTGCAGGGTATTTTGGACTGAGAGGTTGAACTGAATCATGCTGCCTCACAAGCCCATCATTAAAAATATATTTAGAAATGGTCTTTTCTCATGTTAAGGCTGTTCAACTTATGTAACTTTTTGGCTATCCTATTAATAGTCACTCTGTAAATTATGATCAGATTCTTTGCTGTTGAGAATTCAGCCTCTGCTGGAATTGGGCTGAAGCTATGAATTTAAATTACAAATAGCAGATTAATCCTTAAATGATAGTCACATTGAGGACAGTCTATTAACACCCAAGTCCTAAACAGAGCGGTTCAAGAATAATTGACTTGTTCTTTATCTACATCCCAAAGTAAATCATTTTATGTAGTTTGCTTACTGTCAGGTCTGCCGTCAGGCCATGGATCAAATGATCTTTAAGGCAGAGCACCTGAGTCAGAATTGATAAAATGGAGGTGGTGGTGGTGGTTATAGTCTGGTTACTTTAACTATTCCAAACTAAGGTTCACTTATGGCTTTGTATCTATTAGTCTTGCCCCCAAAGTAGGCAAGGATAGCCGCAAGAGGATCTGGTACCGCAGCAGTGTTTCCATTGCTTGTGGTTTGCTTTCCCACTATATGTGATGACTCTAGTGGTTGCTTGCAAAATAATAACATGGGAAGACCCAGCCTGTGGAAACATAGAGGAATAGCTGGCTTCGAATGGGTTGATTCTTTTGAAATGGATTAATTCTAAGGATGCAGCATGTTAACCCATTCACTCAGATGGGACTCAGACTCGGCATTGAAGTTGATATTGTGGAGTCCCTCATGCTCCTCATAGTTGCATTTGGTACCTTCAGAATTCTCTGCCAAGTATTACTGGTTATGGCCAGAATATTAAGTGCAAAACAGAAATCATGATGCAATCTCACTATGTGAAATCTATCTGTCTCCTCCTATAGGTTGTTTTCTTCCCTCTCAGCCAAGTAGATATCTTGCCTTAATCAAATTCAGTAGATTGTCAGGAGGTGAGAAAATTGCCAGATAGGCCAGATGTTTTCCATCTCCCATGGAGAACATGGCATTTTTAAAAAGCCACACACAATATTGTTTTCTACAATTATATCCAGATTTGCAAAATAGTGTGCAGGACTAATTATAGAAGACTGAAAGCATGATCTACTTACTTAGTCTACTGATTTGCAGTGAATTTAAGGCCTTTAGTAGATGCACCCTATTAGCATGGAGAAGATTGGATGGAGAAGAGGATTATGCTTGTACACATTTACACATGCAGAACTATTCTGCTTTAAATTAGTAGACTTAGCAAAATGCTGTGGACATAGTATACTTAGATTTCTGTAAGGTATTTGACAAAGTAGACCACAGCCTACTTCTTGGTAAGCTAGAAAAATGTGGAATAGACAACATCACCACCAGATGAATTTGTAGTTTAGCTGGCTGACAAACAGTACTCAAGAAGATACTACATCCACATGGAGAGAAGTAAGCAGAGGGGTACCACAAGGCTCAGTGTTAAGCCCAGCACTCTTCAATATCTTGATAAATGACTTAGATGAGGGAGTTGAAGGGGAACTCATCAAATTTCCAGATGACATTAAATTGGCAGGAGTATCCAACACCCCAGAAGACAAACTCAGGATCCAAAAAGATCTTGACAAACTTGAACAATGGGCCCTGTCCAACAAAATGAGTTTCAATGTGGAGAAAAGCAAAGTTGTACAATTAGGCAAGAAAAAGCAAAGATACAAGTACAGATTGGGTGAGGCCTGGCTCAAAAACAGCAACTGTGAGAGGAAGTGACTAAACTAGTAGACCAGTGAAATGCTTTGGACAGATTGAGTGAAAAACAAGTACAGATTGGCTCAAAAACAGTAACTGTGAGAGGGAGCTGGGAGTCCTAGTGGACGATCACTTAATCATGAGCCAGCAATGTGCAGCAGCAACCAAAAAGCTGATACAATCTTGGATTATATAAACAGAGGCATAGAATCAAGATCATGTGAAGTATTAGTACCGCTTTATAAAACCCTAGTAAGAACACACCTGTAGCCAATTTTGGTCACCGTATCACAAAAAAGATATTGAGAGTTTAGAAAAAGTCCAGAGAAGAACAACTAAGATGATTAAAGGCCTGGAGACTAAAACATACAAAGAACGGCTGCGGGATTAGGGTTTGGCTAGTCTAAAGAAAAGAAGAAACATGGGCAATATGATAGCAGTATTCCAATATTTGAGAGGCTGCCACAAAGAAGAGGGGGGTCACATTATTCACCAAAGTACCAGAGAGCAGGATGAGAAACTGGTTGGAAACTGATCAAAGACAGAAGCAACCTGGAATTAAGGAGAAATTTCCTGACAGTGAGGACAATTAACCAGTGGAACAGCTTGCCTCCAAAATTCGTGGGTGCTCTTATCACTGGAGATTTTTAAGAAGAGATTAGACAGTCACTTATCTGAGATGGTATAGGTTCTCCTGCTTGAGCAGAGGGCTGGACTAGAAGACCTCCAAGGTCCCTTTCTATTCTATTCTGTTCTGTTCTGTTCTGTTCTATTCTTTAGTATTGATCTGTAGAATGACCTCTTCCAATCTGTGGGCCACAATGTTATTCTCCAGAACTAATATAATTTGGTTAGAGCCTTTGCTGTTTTTTCTTCTGTTGCTTGCTATATTTCTGTAGAAATTTCATTTATTAATAAAGCCTTTTACCTCAGTAAAGATCACAATGCTTATCTAACTTCATCTTCAAGTCCAGAATGTTCTTTTTTTTTTTTTTGAAGCAGCTATCCAAGTCCTCTTCAGATGTTGTGTTCAAATTGAAGTACATGAACAGGATATAGGAGTAGGCGTATTAGCCCAATTGAACCAATGATTTTCTTCAAAAATGGCTTCTCTTGAAGTAATATATAGTGTAAATGAAGCTGTTCAGCAGATCAAGAAATGATTTCCAAGGGAGCAAAATTAGAGTGCCACTTGGGAACTTAGAGTTCGTTATGACAAAATTGGAATCATGATAGAGGGGATGATATAAGCAGGGCCAGCCGACATAATTTTCATGCCTGATATACAAATTAGTAGAGGTAACCCCTGAAATGAACTTTAGCCCTCCTGTTTTTCCATCCAGTGTTCACTTCATGCTGACCAATTCCAAAACAATTGGCAGGATACATAACTTACCTTCAAATTGACTGTCTCATCTCCAACCTGATTGGCCTACAGCTTCTCTACCTTTAAATCCTGCAAGGTTCATTTCAATACACACTAATGCTACTGTATCTATTCAGTTGTTCCAGCCCTCTATGCCATCCGTGCATCTATTTTTTTTTTACATGTAAAATCATTCAAATAAATTCAGTTCTCTACAGTAGATGCAACTCCTCTAGAGATTAGCAGGAGAGTTCATTTCTTCCCTAGCAGGGTCTTGAATTCTTCTGATGGAGAGTGCCTCTAGCATATGCTGCTGCAAATGTGTCATTTTCCTTTTCAAAGCCTTTGTTACTACATGGGGATTAGAGTACCACAATGGTTTTTTTTCCCCATTGTAGGGCTTTCTATTTCCCTTAGAATATCATTATGAGATTCCTTTGGTTCTTGATGCAAGGGCTCTTATTTTTAACCTATCTTTTTTTAAAAAAAAACAACACCACAACCCACAGTTCTAGAATCCAATGCAATATATTTTAGGAAGAATGGGGAGAAGAAAGTCTCTATTTTTTGACAGTATAAAAGTACTGCATAAAGTTTGGTGGAATATGCAACAGATTTTCAAGAAAAGGATAAAATTTACACCGCAATTTTTTTATTGGGTATTATGGATAACTTGGATCATAAGGAAGCTAAATTAACATTGTATTGTATAACAGCAGCAAGGATTTTAATTGCTCATCAGTCAATTTGGCCATCTCTGCTAATTCCATTCATCCATGGTAGGAATCGAAGCATCC
>JANHFS010003221.1:52512-67047 GCA_032467975.1 Trimeresurus albolabris | reverse complement strand
ATGCTGGCTGTGGAATTCTGGGAGTTGAAGTCCACATGCCTTAAAATTGTCAAGGTTGAGAAACACTGTAACCTAAAGCTAAGTTGTTCATTGCTCCAGACTTGCTATTTCGAGAACGAAGAATTAAAAACATGAAAATATTTTCATCCCAATAGAGTTTGCCTCCTAATATACCTGTCCCAATTTTACTGCTCTACAATAGAACTGAAATTTTCCCATTTCTCCCATCCCTGCTTCCCCCCAAGAAAATAAAACTGAAAAGATTTTCTCCTCTGATATTCACAGAAAACTGAGTATTTTCCAAAACTTACTGCAAAACTGTGGAGGAAGAACCTGCATGTGCTGTATATAAAAAAACTAAGTTCCTTTCTGCTAGCAGGATTAAAAAATGAATATAAACTGAGTTCTTGATACCTTCCATCTACAGAAAGTCAGCCAAGTTTGGCACTCTACTAACTCTTGAGATTTTCTTTCCCATTGAGCGAGCACAAAGCAAGACAAGAAACGTGGATACTTATCTTTTTCTTTTGTTGATTAAAATTGTCAATAATGACCCCCACAAAAAGATTCAGAGTGAAAAAAGAGCCAAAGATGATGAAAATCACGAAGTAGATATACATATATTTGCTGTACTCCCATTTTGGCTGACGCTCAACCTGCAAAAAATGAAGGACAGAGATATGGCTTTTAGACTGAGTTTTTTTTAAAAAAATCCTCTTTATAGCTAGTCAAGAGCTGTGTTTTGCTAGAGAAATATCTCTTGGTGCAATCCGATATATGAACCAATACAGATATTAATATTTTTCCACAGGTTGCAGTCACATAAAGATGAGTGCTGTCTCTCATTATCTCAGAACAATTATTATGAAACATGTAGAAGCGAGAAGCAAACACTTCAACAGTTCCTATTATCTAATCTCTACAGATAGTCCTCGGTTTACGACTGGTTGCTTAACACTGTACAGAGTTATGATGGACTCCCCCAAAAGATACCGATCACCCAGATTCAAAGTTCCAACATCTGGGCCCCCCCCATCCCTGTTCTCATGATTGCACATTTGCTGCACATTTCTGCAGTCATATGACCACGATTTACTATGTTTTTTGGCGGGAAACTGCCACTTACTTCCAATTTCTGGCAAAGATCTTCCCATTGAGGACAATGGGTCCACTTAACGACCATGGTGTTTAATGACCACAAATATACTTAACAATGTTGTCAAGTTGGGTCGGTCATATGATGATCCACTTGATAAATTCCTAACAGTGAGGACAATTAACCAGTGGAACAGCTTGCCTTCAGAAATCATGGGTGCTCCATCACTGGAGGTTTTTAAAAACAGACTGGACAGTCATTTATCTGAAATGGTATAGGTTCTCCTGCTTGAGCAGGGGGCTGGACTAGAAGACCTCCAGGGTCCGTTCAAGTTCTATTCTATTCTAAATATATAAGATCCCTTATCCCACAGAAGCATGCACTCTTTTTATTAACATCTTAATAATCAGAGGATGTATGAAGTAATGATTAAGAACTTTGATTAAAAATAGGTAGACCCAACTTTAAGACTGCCTTCAGTCACAGAAACGTACTGGGCGAATCAGTCTCAGCTCAACTTTATAGGATTGTTTTTGTGAGGACTAAAAAAAGGGAAGCCCCAGCATAAGCGGCCTTGAGTTCCTGCAGTAAGATGGGAACTCTTAACAAGTAAATACGCCCTTCCATGGTAATGGTGTCTGTCTGTCATCATTTAATGTAATAATATTACTGGAACAATTCCAGAAAGTCACCCTTAGAGAAGAAATCATCGCTGCTAAAGTTCATATAACCTGTTTATTGACTAGGCATGTCTATCCATTAGAAATCAAATTAGATGAAATGCAGCCTACTGATTTCACTGGAATTTCTTAGATACAATACAAACTTGTGAAGAAAATTTTAGTGAAAACTATAAAAATTGGATTTGAGATGATAAACATTTGGAGAATTATGGTTGTATGTAACATATAGTTATGATAGCCTGAGTTTAACCAGTTCCTTTAATGATGTCTACTGTAATTAAATGATGATGTTATGCAGGGTACATAGATTGCTGGGGGTGTTGTAAAACTAACAAATCAGTTAAAAAAACACCCCTCAGTGTAAATGTAATTATCATGTTAGATTGTTTGAGAGGGAACAGATTTCTGCTTTATTTTAGGTATTTTCTGACCAACAGAAAATTGGTACGTTGCTTTCAAAGTCCTCAAAACTGGGAACTGAAAGGCTGGATTAACACATCATGCTAAGCAACAGTTCAGTAAATAAGTCAGAGCAGTTGAGTTTACATTTTACTGTAAGCCATAATATGTGTCGGAAAACCCTAAATTAAGCTCATTCTCATAAGAGCTCCCCATTGTGCAGGTATGGAACCCTGAAGATCTGCATGTTGCCCCATTGCATCGATTCATCTGAGACCTGCCACTCTTTTTTCTCTGGCCTTTGGAAACTCTAGAGGTTATACCCTTTGCGTAGCAGTCCTGTTTGTTGTGGGGCATGACTATTTTCTATAGCAAACACGGGGGAATAGATAATTGATTTTAACAGAGCATATCTGTTAAACTCGGTGGTTCTAAACCTTGTTCCAGCATAAGTAAGAAACATGCAGCCTTAAAATATACAAACTTGCTGGCACTCTTGATCCATGACCCTCCTGGTTTGTGAAGGCAGCCAGGGAGTTGTGCAGCAGCTTCAGAGGTCTTGCATGAAGCAGATTATATGGATTTTCTTTCAGTTAGTATTTAGACCTGAATATGGTATGAAAATGGCATGGGTCCGGCTTTTGGATTATCTATGGCGTGGACAAAATAGTGGCTGTGGGATAGTGGTATCCATTTTTCCTTTTCTTGACTTCTTGGAAGATTTCAATAGCATGGTATCCTTCTGGACTGATTCAGAAGATTGGAGGTACCGAGCATAGTGTTGTCCTAGTTCATCTCCTTTAACAGGGTTGGTTCCAGTCAGTGATGATTGGGGAGGAGAGTTCCTGCCCTCTATCCTACTATTTGAGGTGCCCACAGGGGTTAGTGTTCTCCCCTCTCTTATTTAACATCTACATGAGAGCATTGGGTGAGTTCATCCATTGCCATGGGGTAAAGCATCTTCAGTATGCTAATGCTACTCATTTGTACATCTACGCCCCTGGTGAATTAAGTGATGCTGTAGACATCCTATACTGTTATCTGGAAGCGGTGAGCATCTGGATGAGGAACAACAGGCTTCAACAGGCTTCAACAACAACCCTGGCACGAGCAAGTGTCTTTGGGTTTTGAGCCCCTCTGGTTCTGGGACTCTACTTTAAAAAGTGGCACTCTTAACGAGAATTGGCCTGCAAGCATGATGAAATCTTAGGTGATTTATCAGCTTCTTAAGCTTTTAGCTTTTTAATGTTAAGTTCATTTTTATTTAACCTGAAGTCTTAGTGGACATTGTCTAGCAGTGTCCTGTGTACCATGCTGGTGACCTCTGATGCAACCCCCCCAAAAAAACCAACATAAGATTAATTGCTTCCATCCCCCAGCAATCAGAATGGCTTCAGAAAGTGTGGAGGTCATGAATTTGTTCTCTAGATATATATTCTTTTTATACTGTTGTTTTCTTCCTGTTTCTTTTTGTTGCCTAGCTGTATAAAGGGAAATGGGATGCCTTTTCGTATATGCTTTAACCATATGGACCATGATTCATTTCAAGAACTGTGCTTGGATACAAGTTGGTTTCCAAATGTAAACAAGCTAAAATACACCCTTATGATTTAAAATTATTATTCAGTAACTCGAGTAAGGTCTTGTGGCCTAAAAAGGATTAAGGTCTTGCTTTTCCTCTTTGTGTGCCTTATATTTTAGTAACAGGAAATGTGGTCAACTAAAACGTTTTGTTTTTCCTGTAAGATTCAACATTAGCAGGTGTTAGTTGCATTGATAGAAAAGCTTCCAACTGCTTAACAAAGGCTATGCCCTAGGAAATGGTATTAGTTATAGACTTTTCAGGTTCAAAAGAACTTTTGATCCCATTTTTCTGCATTGAAATTTATTATGGAGCAACCAAATGAAAGTCATCCAGTATAACTATGTGATTAATATAGGACTCAGTCTATAAGTTATTCTAGAAAATGTATGAAGCACTAGTCCCATATTTGCAACTTTAAAGGCATGTGGATGCACATATTCTTAGTGCTAGATCCATAACAAATAAATGCCTAGCGTGCAGGCCACTAAAGTTTTGGACACTTACGTTGTTGTATAGCAGTACAAGAGCTCAGAAAGAGTGGAGGATTGGGGAGCCTGGCACGCTATGAGGTTGCAGAATCAGACATGACTTAACAACTGAACAAGAACTAAATTAGTTAAGATGCAGAATGCATCTTTTGATTTAATATGAAATTTTTTAAAGGAGCAGTATTGGTCAGTGTGATAATTAGAGCAAGCCATTGGAACCACTGGAAGTATTTGTGTCAAAGCAAATGGTGATGCTACTGAAAGAAAGAATGACTGGAGGAAAGGAAGACCATGTGACCCGGCCGAGGAGTTTAGCACATTCTTTAATCTGGTAGTGCTATGCTTTAAATTCCCCCCACATTATACTCTTTTAGAGAATTGTGATAATCCAAAAATGATACAGTGAATTGCTATTACCGGTAGGGTAGGTTTTTTTCTCTCTAATTAAGAAAAAATCTTATTGCAATTGTTAAAAGAAATTTCAGAAGATGTAAAAAAGCTAATGGAACTTACACATTGTTTATTGGCCTTCATTTTCCTGACACAATATTATTTAAATTTCAGATGGACTAGTGAATGGCTAGTTTTCAGTTTCTGTTGTAAATGTGAAAACAAGAGTGAACTACTCTTTAGTTGACATATTGTCTTCGGTCTAATTTCAACTTCCTCAGATGCTTTGCCTGACATGTTTTTTAGAATTAGGTTAAAGCTCTGTCTGCAATCACTATTTTAATTTACTATATGAGAATGGAAATACGCAAGCCAGTCTGATTCTCCCCCAAAAATAAAACATCCCCCCACCCACCCAATGACTTTTCCAGCTGTTGTGGCTGAGGCTGTTTTCCTGTTACAAGAACAGTGGAATGCAAAAAGTCTAAAGCTATATCATTATGGTTATTGGAATTGTTTTCCTTAGTACATTTTGTTATGTGAAATATCCAGTATGTTGGAAATAACAGCCTAAGAAAACTGGCTGCCATAAATTTCCTCCAATGGTACTAGGAGACATAATTTATATAATAAGATTTATTAAGCCCTATTTCTAACTTTCTTACGATAGATTTTAGATTGCTTGTTGCTGCTGCTCTTTTTCAGCTCCAGTAGCCACTTTTGGAGAATGGCACAAGAAAGGGTCAAGCAGAATTCTCTGGTAATGCATGTCAGGGAGCAGGGGACAGTTATGTAGCTGTTCTATTCATAGTTCTGCAAATGTAACCTTCCAGCTGGGGGACCCTCAGCAGCAAAGCACCGAACAGGAAGTTGGATCAACCAATCAGCATGCAAGATGCAAACTTCTGCCAAACACTCAGTTGGGATTTGGGAGGTGAGCATGTCAGCCCATTTGCAGTCATCTGCAACTTACGCTAACCCCTTCACAGCTTTGGTATGCAGTGACACTTGTGTGTAGTTGCGGGCAACTCTACAACAAACTTAACTCAGAACCCTTGAGAATCTATTCATACCTAAGCCAATATAAAACTAAATGCTCCTTAAGAACTCCAAACATATCCTTCAAGTGCAAACAGAGCTGTAAGTTGAGAACAAAGAAGCTAACAGATTCTCAGTATCAGGAGAACAAGTGTCGTTGACTGAGATGGGTGCCCATAGAAATTGAACAAATAAGTAAATAAAATAAACAAACTAGGGAACCAGGTTTATGTATCACACTAACCAAACCAGGAATGAGCTGTTCTCATGTCTTTAACCACCAAGTATGCATGGTCTCTCAGTAGTGCCTCTAACTATCAGAATTAAATCATCAGAGTTAACTTAATGCTTACCTTCTGTATGAACTTTTTCTAGTAGGGCAGACCAAATGAAAATTAAATATCCATCATTTGGGCTCAGCCATTGTAAAGAATGAAGAGAGAACTAAAATTCTAAACTAAAAAGCAATAGTAATTAAGATGAACTAAATTGGCAACATGTAATTTCTTCTCTTATCCTTATTTGTACTGGCTGAAGACCAAGATCTCATTTTAATCACAACATTGATTCACAATTTGTCTGGCATAGAATTTCATTTTCTTTCATTTTTACAAAGGGCTGGGAAAATGTAAGATTTTTGAAATTTAGGTTTTGGTTGAAAAGATGTAAAATATTACTAGAAAATGTGGAAATGCAGAACTGTAAACACATATGTATAAACAAAAAAAACGATGTCTTTACAAATGAAAATAATTTCAATTGATCTAGTAAGTAACAAATTAAGCTTATCTGTCCAGCTGTTAGTGAAATGTCCATTCCCATTTTTTAATTCTGTTTAGGTTTAGAATTAATGAGGTCTTCACCCAAGATCTGAAATTAAACATTTCAATATTTAGCAGTTTGCAAGAGTAGTCTTCCTCCTTATAACAAGATTGAGAATAAGTATCATGCTTTTAAAAATAATTTTTAAAAAGTGGATATTGGCAGCAGCCAAACAGATGAAATTTTTTTTTGGATCCACTGTTCTCTATCTTATATGATGCATAAAATGATAAATGGAGCGTTGATAAGTCTATCCCATGCATAAAACTAATAATTCTGTTAGGATAACTGCCAGTGGTAAGCTTTGAAAAACAAAGTAGGGACACTGTCAAAAGTAGTTCCTGCATTGTGCAACTCTTTCAAGACAGCTCGAAAAAAATGCAGCAGAGAGCAAAGCCAGGAGCAGATAAATTTAATTGTATAAAACAAAATTAAAAATGAAGTTTTCAATTTTTTAAAATCAAAAATTAATTTTTAATTAAAATTAAAAGCAGAAGCCTCTAACATTAAGAATCACAAGAGTTTGACCTTTTTTAAAAAAAAAAACATCTCTGACTACAGTCTATAGCTTCTGTGTACCACCGTGGCTTCTATGGACCCTGGATTGGTGACGGTCATTATAGGGAGTCATTTGAAAGTGATTTTCATAGAATGACCATTAGATGTGCTTTGGTGAATAAATGCAGGTACCATTAGGCCATGTGCACATAATGTTGTGGGTGAACGGTTGCTGCAGCAATAAAAAGCATTGTTAATGTTGCAAAGATTTAAATTTAGCAATAGAAGAAATAATTGCCACGCAAACGTTTAAGTTCAAGGACTCAGGCTTTCTAGCAAACAAAATTATTATTTGGTTTGCCCAAAGGTTTTAATTAGCTAAAAAATGTAGTAAAACTCTAACATTCAAAACTGCAGAAATCTTCTTGGCTTCAATACTACAGTTTTAATCATTCCAAGAACTCCTTCACCTTTCCAGTGGTGTTGGGATTGTCTATAGATGTTTCTGAAGACTATAATTTTGGGGTTTCTGCTAAAAAGCCTTGAACAAAAATGGGAAGAAATCTAGATGCTACTGTGTTCAC
The DNA here is from genome assembly GCA_032467975.1 of Trimeresurus albolabris. NCBI lineage: Eukaryota > Metazoa > Chordata > Lepidosauria > Squamata > Viperidae > Trimeresurus > Trimeresurus albolabris. The sequence continues at coordinate 59,464 of JANHFS010003221.1, read as the reverse complement.
TAAACTCATGGCTGCAAAACTTGCTTTTTCATCTGCTTAGGAAAGAAACATTTTGTACCCTGGTCAGATGTTGCTAAGCATGGAGAGTTTCCAGTCTAGTATACATGACAAAACGGAAAGGGTGGTGAGTTTGCATTTAATAGAAATCAAAGCCCAGATGTGTACTTCATGGATATCCTAGTGTGTCAGTGGGGAATGGGAAATCAGTTTAGAATTTCAGTGTGGTGTGAAGTTCTGAACTTAGCAAGCAACTGGAACTTGTTTTAAATGAATTTTCTACGAAGCGGTCCCTAGTTTAACCACGATTCACTGAATAGATTGCAATGGCTGATTTCCATTAAATGGCTGCAGTTTATTCTTTAACTTGTTTCACAAAAAGCAAACCAAGCTGTTTAGGGCTTAACACGCAACATGCATGAAGCTACCATGTTGCTTTTCATTCGAATAATCTTTTTTTTTTAAAAGATGTAAGAAAATGGCTTTGAATGAGCAGAGTGTTTTGTTGCAGAGGAATGGACTGATTTCATTCAGTGCCAGAAAACTACAGAATGTATGTACCTCAGTTTATATGCATTGTTTTAAGATTAGGAAAGAATTGGATCAGCTTTAGGATATTTCCAAGGAATGGAAAAGTTCCAATGTAAATCCCAGGAAGGGCCTCACAATGAGCAGACAGCAAGATATTTAATAGACACTTTGTGTATGGATATGACTATATGTAGGCTTTTATACGCTGATAAACTCTCACTGAAGATTTGCATCCGTTATAGTTGGGCTTGTTAATGTGTCTGTGGTTCAGAAAATGGATCGTTATTGCTCTTCAACCATGGTGTATGGACTATAGATAATCTTCGATTTATGACCATAATTGAGCCCAAAAAGTCTGTTGGCTAAGCGAAACTGTTAAGTAAATTTTGCCCCATTTTATGACCTTTCTTGACTAGGATTGTTAAGTGAATCACTTCAGCTGTTAATTTAATAACACGGTTGTTAAGTGAATCTGGCATCCCCACTGACTCTCATGGTCCCGACAGATGAAACTCTTCAAAAAAACTTTGAGTCATTATTTACCTTAAGGAATCTTTTATTGGAGAAACAAAGTATCAGCACTACTAGTCGAAATCAAAAACTGAATTCTCCTCCCCTGGGCACAAAGTAGGAAAGCACAATTCCTTCCTCCAATTAACAGTCATAAATCATATTCCCCTATTAGCTTGAAGCCTGGGCTTTATCCCCAGCTCTCCAGCCCCCCAAATCTTTATCAACTCTGGGCGCAATAACCTTGGATTCCCACAGCTGAGTTATTATTGTTATGACTAACTGGACTCTCATCCACATTGCCCTCCCAGCATCAATTAACTCTAAAAATGAAAGAGAAAAGATGGCTACATTTCCATCTGTTGTCAAAGCAAAAACATCCGATGTTAGCAGCGCTGACACTGACTTTGCTTGTCAGAAGTTTGCAAAAGGTGACCACATAACTCTGGGACACTGCAACCATCATAAATATGTGTTAGTGGCCAAAAGTCTGAATTTTGATCACGTGACGATGAGGATGCTGCAAGGGTCATATGTGTGGAAAACGGTCATCAGTCACCTTTTTTCAGTGCCTTTGTCACTTTGAACGGTCACTAAATAAACTGTTGTAAGTCAAGGAATATCTGTACCATGGTCCCAGTGCAATAATCCTTTACAGTCCTTTTCTCGAAGTTTGGAAACTTTTTGATTACCTTTTGCTGGCCACTGGTTGATACTGAATGCTCAGCTCATTGGGTTTCAGCCAAAACCAGCATGATTGCTCTTATGTGCAGAAGAGGGGAGGCAAGCTGATCCTGGACCTCAAGCAGTAAAATTCTGTCTGCTTTTGATTGCAAAATCTTGGGATTTTGCAGCGCTGAGGAATACCATAACGTATGTTTGGGATGCTTCTTGGGAAATAGAGCAACATGAGGAAAAGAATTCCATAGGCATTTGCTTTGTAAAAGAAGAATTGCTCCACCCTTTGGGAAGGTTTTTGTTTGATGGATTAAAAACCCTGGCATGTGTAATTCTGTTGCATCTGGAGACGACAGTCTGGATCCTGTCTTTGGGATCCTGGTCATGCTTCTCCAGGATTTCCAAGGAAATCTTTGCCTCCTTTAGTTCTTGGCTTTCCTTTCACTCCCCAGCTGGGGACAAGCAGAGAAGTCTAGCACATTAATTGAAAACTTTGGCTACAGTTCACATTAAGCAACTGCAATATGCATGCCAGAGATTCAAGACCAAATTTGGAAATGTGCTAGTAAGGGGGCACAGGGGGTGTGGGGTGTGGAGAGAGCATTTCTCCAATCTTTGGAAATATATACAGGATAAAAAAAAGATTGCTTCTATTGATCGTTTCTATAGAAGTTCGCTTCTCGAACATTTTTGCACGAGAGATCATTCTGATGTAACAAACTCTTAATTGGCTGTTTTGTACAGATCAAGTACAGTCAGTCCAAACATAGAAATTCAAAAAATGGCGAGTTCTCATAATGTTTTCTTTGGTGTTTCTTGTTTAAAAATCTGAGAGATTACAGTAGTAGGAAATCAAATCTGAGAGATTATAGTAATAGGAAATATTTCAACTTGCAACAGGGACGGTCAGTCATATGGATATCTCCATCCACTGTAGAAACTTCCCTGTCCCAACAAGAAGACTCGGTTTTTATAAAGAGAAAGATATAGAATTAGATATATAGTATAGATATTTCAGTTATGATTTCTTATTACTGCAATCTCAGATTATACATATGGCACAAGGCTTTAGAAAGACAATGAAGATTTGACTGTTTACTTTCAGTCAAGATGCGTAGAATTCTTACATGGAAGGATATGATACATTTGAATACTTGATTATTAATTGTTATATTTATTTTAGTTGGTGATATTTTGTTCGGGGTTATTTTTGTTTATCAGTTTACTGCATGCTTCTCAGAGTTGCATTGTTTTAATGGGGTAACTATATATACGCTGGAAATAAATCAATAATCCTTCTGTGAGCGAGGCTAGACTGAGAGAGAACATGATTAGTCAAAGTTCCCCAAGGGGCTCCTATAACTAAGGCTGGATTTAAACCTGGGTTTCCCCTGTTTGAGTCCCAAATTAAATGCTACATTCTCAATAGCTACAGTATTTCTCCTTTAGAAGCAGGAGGGAAATAAATCTGTAGTTCTGCTGCATGTGGCCTGAAATCAGATAAGTAAAAGTGTTATGCTCGAGGACTGTTATCTGCTTCTGGAGCTAATCAAATACACTGGCACAAGAACAAGGAGATTTCTTTAGGTGATAAGATATCTGTCTTATTATGTTTTTTTTAAAAAAAGGCCAGAACCAGGATTAGGTCAGATAAAATAAAAGCCTATTTGGTCAGGGAACCTTAGCATTCATAATAGAACCTCACTTTGCTTCTCAGTAGAGATACATGTACAGTGGTACTTTGATACTTAACTGCTTTGAAACTCATCAAATTTAGTACTCAACACATTTTGACTTGAAAATTTTGTCCCGGTATTCATCATTTGTTTGATATTCAACGCACAAGCTAGAACTTATTGGTGCCAGCTGCCTTGTGATTGATTTCATTATTCCTTAGGGGAAAAATAGTTTGGTACTCATTGTTTTTAGTACTCATCACACCTCCCAGAACCAATTAATGATGAGTAACAAGGTACCACTGTAGTTTTTATAGCCCATTTGCAGAAAATATTTTCTAAAATAGTTTGGGAATGGGAGTCATACCCTTGTGAAGCCTAAGCAAAATGGAGCCTAAATGTGATACTGTATATTTAACATGCCTTTTCAGGAAAGACCGAAGCGGTGATCAGAAACTTTAGCCCACACTATAAGCGCCAATATGCTGTGTCCTTTTGCAAACAGATCCAGAATGAGCTGGAACAAAATAGAGATCTGCAGTCTCAATTCTTAAAAACAAAGGTAAGAAAAAGTATTATTCATATATCTTTCTATGTTTCCACCCCATGTTTTTGGCTATTGGTGTCAGCCTTGCAAGGTGCACTATACAGGAAATACAGACAGATGAGCTAATTCTACTTAATTGTAAAGCTACATAAACAAAGTCTCATAAGTCCCAAAATACATTTCTCTTCCTATCTCCCTTTGTAGCCCATGAAACTCAGAGAGTCCCTTCTGAGCTGTTCACCCTACCTACATTCCTGCTACAGGCTAAGCTGCCATTTATCTGACCATTTCCTTGGCTTCATCTCTTTGCTCAGTCTCCCAAGATTATCCCACATGCTATTACCATTGGCCATATCTTCATTATGCATGTTGCTATCATCTCCAGTTTCCTTCCTACCTTCTGTAATTCAGACTCATTGTAGTTATTATTATATCACAATCTGGCAAACTGTTTGAAGGTTCTAGTTGGCTATGAGGTTATTAGCTGATCATGTCCTCATTTGTGGTTTAGTTCACACATCAAGCTAAGCTTGAATGTGATTTCATTTGGTTTTACCTTTGTGCATTATGCAAAAAAGATTTCTGTGTGAGTGATAATTTATGCCTTAGTCAAGATGCCAATTTATCTATTCTAGGTTTGTTTAATTGACCAGTATTTAATGCATGAATACAGTTATCCTTTTTGAGTTGCATCTGTTTCACAAGAGCCTATGTTGTGCTTCCCAAGAACTCTGTTGAACCACAAATGATGAAAATACCTAGATTCCTGTGCAAAAAGTATCAGCATATACTTTAGGCTAGAGAAAATGAAACCATTTAGAAACAGGCTTCATGGCTAATAAATTTAATGAATTAACTAACTAGCTAAATAAATAAATACTGTAAATTGGTTTTGTTTCCAAGCCCTTTTCCTCTCAAGCAGAATATTCAGGCTCATCTGAAAGCTGAATTTGAGTGTACAGGGCTCAGATACAGTATAATCTTGTTGTAGTAGCATGAAAAATCTCATACGTTCATATCAGTGCTTTGAAGTTCCACACCAATCTTTCAAAGAGACTAGACTCTTTCGCCCACTTTACAAAAGAAAAGAAACATAATATTTGTAAGAAGCTCATTCTGTTTCTTGGTATCATTTTTCTATAGCCACCTGGATCATCCAGCATGGTCCTTTATGAAGGAGAGGTGTCACATTTTGCTGAAGACCTGAAGAAATGGAAAGAGAGATACATAGTAATTAAAAATAATTACGCTGTGGAAAGCTTTGAAAGCAAAGAGGTAAACTGTTCCTTTATTACGTTCTGAGGCAAGCATGATGCTTAGCACTGCTGATTTGTTGGGTTCTATTCTGAGATGCAAAACTAGTAAATGAGTATACTTTCTGAGTCACTGGGCACATTTGTAACCCTTGGAGCATATTATAGGCAGATGTGTAAAATAAAATACTAATTTACACATTGACAAAATGGGAATTGAGGTGCTTTGCTAACTCATTCCACCAATCTAGGACACCAATGATGTGACAAGGTTAGCATGTTGAAGAATGGAGATTGGTTTGTGGGCTAGAGGGGGGGACGATGGGGGGAGAGAGAACAATAGAAATTTCATTTAGTGAGACTTAAAATATATAATCTAATAATTCACTTTTCCTAGAGAGGCTATGGAGAAAATCAGAGTCATTTATTGACAGTGTCTTCTTACAGCTGATAATGATGCTAAACAAAAATACCTTTACTCATGGGAAATGCTTGCACAACCTGATGAGTCCTATTTCCACTTTCAAAGCATTAAGCAGAGTTGCATTCTGGCCCCATCATTGCCTAGCTTTTAAATTAATGGGATTGATCAGGAGAAGGTCTTAAAACATTGTATCAGAGATGCCCTCCATCATCATTTAGTTTTAAGGAAAAAAATCTGTACCATACCCCCAAAAAGTTAGTTCTATTACTTGATTTCATATTTAATGTATAATAAATGTTATACATACTTGTCTAATTTATTTGTTTTACACATACTATTATATTAATGTTTAATAAATGATCCTATCTTCCAGGAGGATCCTAGAATCCTACTAGAAGAAAAAATGCAGTTTAAAAAAAGTTAAGATAAATGGAAATTTTAAGTGAGGCTGGGGTGAATGAGCTATGTGGTTACTTAGAGCATTTATTTACCTCTTATTCTGGATTTTGAAATTTAAATGTTGTTCACATTCTCTCATTCATTTTTAGGAGCCACTTCTTAAGTCAAAGGTGCTTTTGTGTTTTGTTTTGTTTTTTTTTTAAAGGAAATCTTTACTACTGTTTCTTAATTCTAGGCATTCCAGAAAGGAGTAAGTTCAAAGACTTGCATTTTCCCTGTTGGAGGCAAAGTGCTAATTACAGGGGAAGAATATAATTCACTATCTGATAAACATTTCCCAGAACCTAATGGTAAGGTATAGCCCATTCCCCTTTATTTTTTATACTGCTTAGCATTTTAGTTGGTGTTCTCTTTCAAGTGTTGTATTGTCTTTATAAAAGGTTACACACATGGTTTAAAGGCATGCATTTAATAAGCTTGTCTACCTTACACAATAAAGTGCTATCCTATGATTGTCCTGAAATGTAATATAATTTGAGTTGTATCAGACTCAAAACCAAGAGCAACAATGGAAGCTTAATAGAAGCAAAGATAGTAAAAGACAGAGACATAATCAAAGTCAAGTAAACACTAATATTCAAGAAAACAGGCACTCAGGCATGATTCTGATGTCAGAGACAAATTACTCAGATTAGGGACAATATGTATGTATATATTTATTAAATTTATATAACTGCCCATCTGATGCACATAACTTATACATTCTGAATCTGGGGAATTGTGAGTCTAGACTAAGGAATCTGCTCACTGAATGCTCAGATAGGCTGATGCTACAACCTGGGTGGTGTCTAGAGCACCTAGAGTTGCAGTGAAAACTAAGCATTGGTGGCACAAATATTAAGGCAAGATTACCTGTCTATTGGGAATTTGTCTATAA
>JANHFS010003221.1:41892-52412 GCA_032467975.1 Trimeresurus albolabris | reverse complement strand
GTCTAGACTAAGGAATCTGCTCACTGAATGCTCAGATAGGCTGATGCTACAACCTGGGTGTTGTCTAGAGCACCTAGAGTTGCAATGAAAACTAAGCATTGGTGGCACAAATGTTAAGGCAAGATTACCTGTCTATTGGGAATTTGTCTATAATTACATGTAAACCTGTTGGAATGACTAAGAACATAAACGTATGCATATATTTAAGGTTCCATTGAAAAGGAGAATACCCAGGCCTTTGTTGTCCCTCCAAAAGAATTTCCAGTTTACCTGTGGCAGCCGTTCCTTAAACATAGTTATTACTGTTTTCCGGATTCAGAAGCTCAGAAGCAATTCAGCACCATGCTGAACGATTGCATCAGGCACTTAAACCATGGTGAGTATAACAGACATAATCTGATAACGTTGTTATTGTTCTGCCTTTCAGGAAAAGATCAATTTGACCATTGGTTGCAAACTAATCCATGTAGCAAAATGAAAATCTATGTTTCTCTTGCATTATCCCGATAAGTAATGACATGCTTAGAGTTGACCCAACACCTTTTAAATGAGAGACATATGGCTTCGTGTTTATACACGCTAATCTTTTTAAGGATCAGTTAGTGGGTGGTGGGTGGAGAAACCAACTGTGTTGACAGCAGCAAAGTCATCCTCTATATTGTGGAGAGAACTTGGCTGGTAATTCAGTCAGACATGGAGAAGGCAAAAGCTGGGTTGGCAATCCTATTATTTATTTCCTTACCCTGTCATTTTGTCTAGCCATACAGGAAAGAGAGTTGTAGATTTGCTACCGAGAGTGTAGTTTGCAGTTTCAAAAGTTCAATCTGACAAAGTGAAATAACACTGATTTTGTTAACATTAGAGAAAGTGCTTTCTTATTTTTTATTTATTGATTCTTCAGAGCATAAGATTTGCCTGAAAGAGGTGATATTGGAGAAGCATGTAGGGAATAGCGTTTGCACTGTGAAATCACAATGGTTTGTCATTCTGATGAGACCTGCAGATGCTGTGGCTGCTACTGAACATAATGTTGAAATGTAGAATACTCTTATTCAGAAAGCCTGATATGCTTTTAATTTCCTAATCTACATACAGATATACATTACAAAAGAGCAGAAAGGAAAAAAAATCAACTATTGTCCTTTAACAATTTTCATATGCACTTGAAATTTGCATAACAATTATATATTAAGACTCTCTCCCCCCCAAAAAAATTTGCTGGACTTGTTGACTCAGAGAATACGTGACCTTTGTTTTCTTATGTAGAGAAATTAACCATCTCTCTCCAAAAATGTCTGAACTGGCATGTTCTCTAACCATTCTGCTCTTAAGAACTTTTTTTTTCAATCTTCTGCAGGAGGATTTGCAGAATAATGTGCATTAACCGATTTGTACATTTCTCCCTCTTCACTATGTAGGAAAACAGGGAGCAAGTTGAAATGGCTAAACTCAAACTTTATCAGGCGAAAAAAAAATGTGTGTTAGCTGTTTCAACTTCTTTTTATTTTGGCTTGCAGAGGTGGCAAATAGCTGGACACTGTTCTTTCTGGGATTTTTTGAAAACTAACTGGAAAACTCAAACTGGAGCATAAAACTGGGATCTCAGTCAGTGTGTGTTTTGTCATCAACGTATGGCAAAAGGCCAACACACTCAAGTTTCAGCATTGAGATGATTTCATACTCGGTATAAGATTTCATATGTATTTTGAAATATCTATCAAATATTGACTGATTTTTCAAAACTTCTAGTGGAATTGGTGGAAAGAATTGGTCATATAAGAAGTAACCCTCACTTCATAGTCAGTGTCACAATGTAAATGGCCATGGCAGGCCAAAACATGCTTTAAAAACCCTTAGGCCTGAAATTCAGGAGTGGTAACTAGAGTATTTTCCTTTACCAATTTTATCTTCCTTTTTCATGAATGAGGCCCATTCCTTCCAAGCTATAGTTCTGTAAGCAGAACTGTGAATATACAGTGCATTTGGCACTGAAAGGTTAAGGAAGATTAAGTCCAAGCCTACATATGGTGCTGCAAATCCCACAGGAGGAACACATGAGCAGATATTTTGCAAACCATTGAATCTGTAAGCTTCAGGGAACATGTTTGGTAAAGCAGTCAGCTGAAGTCAATTTCCTGTAAAGCATTCTTAAAAGGAAAGTTTTTCCATTTCATGGTTTATAATCTCCTTATTCATTTCTCAAAACCTTGGTAATAAAATCATCTGCGTGGAGTCTAATACCTTTTGTTTTGTCCTGGGAAAGTAATTGAAGGGCTCAGTTTTTCCTGGCACTTTGTGAATCTTCTGTGACTCTAAATCTTCAGTAATGCTTTAGTTTGTTCAAAAGGCAGAACTGTTTCCAGACCTGCAATCCTCTTGGTAGTTTCTGTTTTTAATTGAATTTCAAACCATCACTTTGGAGGACAATAGGGTACTTGCAAAATGAACAAAAGCAGTGTTTCCAATTTTTGAACAGTTTTGGATTTCTTTTCTGAAATGTTTGTTCCTTCTCTTCCTCCTCTTACTTCTTCTTGTCAGAAGGGTGGAACTACTATACTCTGGAAAGTTCTCCCACTTATTAAGCATTTGGATATGTTGAATTAAAGATTTTCTGGGCTAGATTCTTGAATCTAGGTGTTTTTTGTTTTGCTTTTTATGTTGCACAAACTGACATTTCATCATGCCTAATCATGTGATCTTGTTTTGAGGGAGGAAGTTCATTGCAATATGTTTTAACTGAATGTTTGTATGGAACCTAGCAACAAGATGGCCGTGTCTTGATTGATGTCCTCATCTAGTATGTCACCTGTTCAATTACCTCAGGATGGCTACTTAATGATGTGGATCTTGGGAGACAAAGCCAAGAGATACAGCCAGGGAAAAAGGTAGTTGAGCCTGCTGCAGAAATGTGGGCAGGACAAGGAACTTAGAAGATACCCTCCCTAGTTTTGTGGACTGTAAAGGAGCTCGGGGAAGTGACAGAGAATTGTATTTCAGATTTGCAAGATTCTGTTAATGTAACTTTACAATAAAGCAGAATTAGTTCATATGGTTGTGTTACCTGTCTGGTGAACCTAGTAAGGCTGATATGTTTAGCTTTTAGTTTAAAAGCTAAACAGTCATTGGTAGCAAGTATAGACACACTGCAACTAACATCTCCAGCCCTCCTGTTGCAGCTTATGTTCCCTTGAGAGGCGTTGTAATTTTATATGCCAGTCTGATAATTCTAAGCAAGTTAAATTTGATACGATTTGATAAGAACAAATTCAGAATTTGTTAAGGCTATGGGAAATAATTAGGCTGAAGATCGACTCTGCTTTTGCTCAAAACATTCCATCATAACTCGGTCATGTTATGTATAAATATTGTAGTGTTTCTGAAAGTGAAAGGTGAAAAATACAGAAGGATTCCTTCCCAAGATTTCCTCCCAGACCTACTTCTTATTAATATGTTGGCTGAACTGTTTGAAATTGTAACCAGAATCTAGCGATGCCAAGGATATGTGATATTATTTTCCCAGAAAAATGGGAGGTGCATATAGTGTGGTAAGGATTGGTCATATCTGGAATCAATGGACTTCAAATGGCATAATGTGAAAATGAAGGTTCAGCGTGGCATCTATATCTGGAATGTAGATTATTGTTCTTCAATAAGATCTCCAAAGTCAGATCCCCAAATAAGGTCTCAATTTTGGGTTACTTTTATTCACTTACACGAATGGAGGAACAAAGTGAGAATAAACAGATCATGTGCAGTAGCATATTCACAATAGATCAGGTTGGACTATGAATCCTTATATATGTGCAAGAGTGAACATAATGGACAGCTAGATGGGCATACAAATTTAATAATAAATAAGAATGGCTAATGTCAATCAAAATTTACAACACCCATGACTTTCATTCTTCATGCATACTTCCTATCTTCAAAAAAAATACAGATAGTTCTCAATTTACAATAGTTTGCTTGCTGACCATTCAGGGTTACAATTAATAGCATTGAAAAATGTGATTTATGATTGTTTTTTTACACTTATGACAGTTGTAGCATCTCCATGGTCATGTTAGCAAGATTCAGACATTTGGCAACTGATTCATATTTATGACGGTTACAGTCCTGGGTCACGTGAGCCCCTTTTGTGACCTTCTGACCAGCAAAGTCAATCAGGAAGCCAGTTTCACTTAACAACTGCCTTACTAACTTAACAACCACTGTGGCAAGAAAGGCCATAAAATGGGGCAAAATTCACTTAACCTATGTTTCACTTAGCAACAGAAATGTTGGGCTCAATGGTGGTCGTAAGTTGAGGACTAAACTAGTATTAGAAGCATATGAGTTCATTTATTGCGTATGCAAAAGAAGTAGATTTTGTGTGTTGTGTAAGTGTGCATTATTTTAGCATGGAGTTTCTGTTTACCTCACTCTAGTCTTTGTGTTTCGGGAAAATTCCAGGATAAAAATTAGGCAGCATTTATTGCAAATTATTAGGAAGTGTCCATACAAATATCAAAACCTGTAACATTTGTATTCAATAATATATAACTCTGCATATGAAGAATGCAATTTTTCAGTGGCTATAAATACAGCATATGAATGCAGGCCTGTATCCTGTTTGGAAGTGACCTCATCTAATTTCTGTTGGTGGTTAGCAGCTTTTCTATCACATGATGTGGCTAAGGAAACCTCTGAGTCTTGGTTCTTTGCATTTTCAAGCAAGTCAGCTCTTCTTACAATAGATGAATACTTAGTGAAGCTTCTTTTTTTTTTAAAGTCAAACTCTCCAGAAATCTGCTCTTAATCAGTCTTCCAGGTTAACAAACTGTAGCCAAATGCTGAATCACAAAGCTGCTATTCAAAATTAAACCTCAGAACACTATAGAATTCTCCTGCAGTATAAAACGGGAAATGATTGCAGCCAAGACTTCCTATAATGCAGCTGGATCCTCAACTAGAATAGTCATTTGTAAAAAATTTAAGTTTTCATGGATGAGAGTGTGCATAACTGGAGTCTGCATCCTTTGCTGAATGCTCCATAGTTTCTCCTAGAATTTTTTCAAACTTCTCTCTACAAGAGTAAAACATTGATTTTTTTTTAAATACAATATTCTTGATTCCCAGTTTTCCTAACAGGACTCTAATTTAGAGTACAAAAATGCTTAAGATTTCAAATAACTCTCCCTAATCTCTCATCCTGTTCATGTCAGAGCACTGTTCAAGGTGCTTGCGGGTTGAAAGATTAGCCAATGATATCGCCATTGCCTGAGGGACACCTGGGGGGGGCTCCTTTCATATCCATGCAAGGAGCTGGAGCGAGGGATGGGAGCTCACCCCACTTCCCAGCTGCACTCGAGTCTCAAACATGAATTTACTAAATTTCAGCCCAACATCCTAATCATGTGAGCCACCGGGCTCCCGCCCCAATCTAATTGCTTTTATTTTTTTCTTTTGAAGCCAGATGATGTCTTTAACTTACAAAGTTTAACTACAGGGATGCCCTCCTATAACTTGAGAGCTCCAAGAGGTACAAGAAAAGTTCATGGCACCATACATTGAAGCAACAAGGCCTGCGGGCCACAGCTATGAAATACAATTAGTCTTCTGGTTTCCTCTTTTATAGCTTATGGTTCTAGTCTATATGATTTAAGCACAAAAATGAACTGACTACCAAAGTCTGAATTAAAAAAACACACCCTGTTTAAGGAGCTAGTATAGCATGGGGATTATGCTTTAAATTAGAAATTCAAATTTTACTTGTGCTATTAATGTACTAAGTGCTATTAAGCAGCGAAATCTGTTTCCACTTTTTATCTACATTATGGAAACCATAACAGACATTCTAAGTGTCTGTTGCAAACATCACTAGATAGTCCATGGGAAATGCATTGGACTTCATAAAATAATATTTAAAAGATAACAAATTATTTAATATTTGGCAGGAGGGACATTGATACTCCTACAAGCACATTGACTAAGAGAGAAAAGAGTGGTTGTTCCATTGCATAGTTGGGGCACTTCATCTCCTTTTTGCTATGTGAGAAGTGCACAGATAGATCACAATCCGATCAATACTGTTCCTCTAAAGAAGGGCCGTATAACCTGAAAACACTGCAGTACATAGTTTTGGTGATTCATCATCCCTGTCTCTTGTAACTGAGTGTATTTGTATTTTGTCACTTCTTCCCTTGATTTCAGAGCAGCTAGAGGTGAAATAATTAAAGTACAATTTGTGTGGCTCAGTATCATACAATCATCTTCATCCTGAACAGGCAACCTGTGTCCACGTGGCTTGATGGTGCCTGCCAGAATTTTAGGTCCCTGATTACCTTTAAAAAAAAAAAGTTCCTTAATCATAAAATTAAATCAGATGCTGTGAAGCAAAACACCAGCCTCTGGGGTGGAGATAAGAAACTGATTTGTTTTCTAGAACTGGCTGGAGTAGCAATGTCATGTTTCACATACAAGCCATTTTATCATCACCCCTACCATCTGAAAATTTCCTAAACTGCTCTAACATAAATAAACAGATTATCCCTAATTATTGCTATGACCCCTTAGACTACTATATTAAAAGTAATAACCAATAAGGAATGAGTTCCCATTTCTCTAGATTTCCTAGGGCCAAAGGTATGGAAATTTGATATATTTTTTCAGGACATTCTGATTCTTATTCAGAGGGAACTAGTAATAAAAAGGGGAGGATAGAGAGAATGAGGAACAGGAGCGAAGACTGTTTTTCCGTCAATCTTTGCAACACTGCATGGTTTGCTGAGAAGCAAAGAAGACTAATAGACAGTTGTATGTTTAACTGCCAGCTCATAGCTCTTATTTCTTGGTCATGCTCCAGAATTATGGGAGTAGCTTCATGAGCCCAAAAGTACTGCCTTTTCTGTTTCACGAAGCCCAGAGTTTTGCAATGGTCTTTCTAGATACAATGGAGGAAATCTAGTTCTCACTACAGGATTGTAGTTATTGGACACTCCTATCTATAGGATAATCCAGTCCTTTCTCCTCTTGTAACATTTTGGAAAATAAGGGTTTGAAGAGGAGGAAAAATGGATCTGCACACCCACCAACTGTCATCCAGATTTCCATGTGATAAATAAACAAAAGAGCAGAGCAAGGCTTATTTTTTAAAACCTGGGCTTATTATTTCACATATTGGTTCATTTGTGGAGAAGAGATCCAGACAGTTAGCCCAGTGTTTTCTATGTCTATTTGTCTAAGCATCTGGGTTTAGGTTACACAGGCAGGAATTAAAGTTTTCCTTCTTACTTGCAAGTTGCCCAACAGGTTGCACCACTGCTTCCTCTGTGATACTGTATTAGTATTGTGTTTTGACATTTGTAAAGCTGGAAAGCATTGCATGGATGTTTTGTCATTTATTTTTAAGGTTAATGCTTTTAGTGTTGGTTGATCAAGTGCTTAAAAATGAAACTCAGCATTCCGGAAGATTAATTAGTTAACAGAAAAGACATAAGAGAGTAAACTTAACTATATCATATTCAGCTAAGATGAAACAAAGACCAAAAGGAAGAGCTAATTTTTTTAATGTTCTGTAAATCAGAAGAGAGAAAGTAAAAGAGAAGAGCAGGATTTTGGAGTGGAACTGATATTGCAACGGGTGATCTTGTTTGGGTCCCCTGATCAGTCTGTGTTCAAAGTAAAATGGGGAGTATACTGGACTTAACAGAAAAACAGAATGACAGAGTTGAAGGAACCTTGGAGGTCTCCTAGTCCAACCCCCAGCTCAAGCAGGAAACCCTATACCGTTTCAGATAAATAGTTGTTCTTGAAAACCTCCAGTGTTGGAGCATCCACAACTTCTGAAGGCAAGTCATTCCACTGATTCATTGTTCTAACGGTCAGAGAATTTATCCTTATTTCTAGGTTTGTTCTCTCCTTGATTAGTTTCCATCCATTGCTTCTTGTCCTGCCTTCAGGTGCTTTGGAGGTTGACTCCCTCTTCTTTCCAATATCTCAGCCCCTGAGATATTGGAACACTGCTATCATGTCACCCCTAGTCCTTATTTTCATTAAACTAGTCCTACCTGGTTCCTGCAATCGTTCTTCATATGTTTTAGCCTCCAGTCCCCTAATCATCTTTGTTGCTCTTCTCTTTCACAAACAAATTCTTCCCTTCTTGAACTAACCAGAGTGAAATTGGGCATAGTGAAGGGATTCTCCTGGCTTGTTGTATTGGAGAGCATTAAATCTATATGTAACATATTGTCCTATTTGCTATCTGATTCTACTCATTCAGTGTTGCCCATGCTGAGTATGGTTTTCTGTACTAAATGGTACAGCAAAGATTTGTATATAGATAGGATCTGTACCTGGCATGGCTTGGATCTGCTGAAATTTAGCAACTTTACTAAAATGCAGGATATTAAGGTGGTCCCTTCAAATAGATTGACACATCTGAAGGAATTTTAAAAAATAATCTTTGGTGATTTTTCAGTCATCTCTGTTTTGAAATCTTGGTCTCCCTCTGAAAAGGATGATATCCGAGTTGCTCCAAAAAACCTCCCAGATATATGAGTGAGCAATTCTGAAGGTTACTAAGGTAACTATCATGAAAGCTACGATAAGATTGGAGAAAAATTCAGAAAAAGCCTGACACAGTATGAATGACAACCTATTTTAAGTTTACTCCTTGTAGTCATGACAGCATAGAACTCATACTTAAGGAAATTTGCATAATCATTGAGTAGAGTTTTCAGGTGCTCAAAGACTTACTTCTCACCCATAGGGGAAAAAAATGAACTAAGTCAGGGGTATTAAACTGCTGGCCCACAGGCCGATTTCATCATACCAGAGCCACGCCCATCCCATTGCCGGCAATGGCAAAATAGTCCCGATACGTCACATGATGTTGCAACTTTGACATGTCTGAATTAAGTGCTTATTATGACAGAATGTCATATAAAAGTCACTTGCATCTAGACTCCAGAACTTAATAGAACAGGCAAATGTATCTACATTCATTTCAGTTTGACTTCTACATGACTGAATGGATAGCAAGCATCATCATCATCATCATGATCATTACTCTAGAAACTGGACACTAGGAATTTTTTTTAGCAACATAGGTATTGTTGGCTGTAATTTGTTGTAATGGGATTTGAATACTCTGTTTTATAGCAGATTCAGGTCCACTATAATTGATATATCATCTTCTCTCTTTATGAAGGAGCAATTCCAGAAGGTGATGCTAGAAGTCTCCTGTTCAATGTCCATTGACCCTTCAAGATTCTCTCTGGTGTCCCATGATATTTGAGATATACTTGTGTTTCCCAGATAATAAGACCGGGTCTTTTTTTTTTTCCTCCAAAAGAGGCACCAGATTTTACTTTTGGGGCACATATTACCTCTGGCACTGACAGCCCCGCCCAGTCAGTCCACTTCTTGTGGGGCCAAAGGAGCAGCTTCATTCTGCAGCTGCATTCCGGCCTGCATTTTGCAGTCAGGCCTATGCAGCCAAGTACTGATTCAATCCATAGCTCGGTTCTTGGTTACAGAAGACGCCTCAGAAGAAGTGGGCTGGTGAGGAGGGGCCTGGCTGCAAGGTAAGTGGGTATGGGGCGCATGGGGCAGATCCACACCCCATACCCCCGCCCTAGCTTAATTTTTAAGTGTGTGCCTCACCCCAAAACTAGGGCTTATTTTCGGGGTAGGCCTTACTTTCAGGGAAACAGGATAGATAAAGTCAATGGGAAGGGGTAGTCTAGAACGGGGCAAGATTAGAATAACCACTCTATTTCTTATTTCTACTTCAAGAAAACTGTTTTAAATAAATGTTCAATACTGGTGATAAACTGGTTGAGAAAAAGCCAGTTTTTAAAACAGGTCAAGACAAAAATGTTTCTGGTCTGTTTATTTAAACCATGTTGAATTTTAGGTATTACCGAGATTGAACATTTTAAGTTACAGTTTGGTTATACTCCTGGGATTAACCTTTACCAGATTGCCCAGATTTTTGTGTTAAATTGGAGTGCAATTGCATCTATTTCTGGAGTTGTCAGATAGAATCATAAAGGCATTAACAACTATATCACACTCAACACAGTGTTGCATTTGGAAATGACTTCTAGAATCTAGATTGTAATATTACAGCCAGGCTCACTACTCATAGCCGCTTAAAGAATGCCTATATATGTGTCTTTGTTATGAGGACTTCAGTGTCTATTAATTTCCAGGTACAGTTTAAAACATTACAACCTCTGCTTATTTTAAAGAGGGCTACTTTAATGATTGGTCTCTCATATAAACATGTCCAGGTTTTAAGATAGCTGCAAAAGGACTTTCTCTTTCCTTCCATTTAGGTACATTTAGTGAGAATATAAGAATAAAGCCACCTCCTCTTCCGGTGCTCGGCGCTTCGCTGAAGCGGCAAGATTTTGCCGCTCCCGCCTGTCTTCGCGTAAAAGCCGTTTTGACAGCTAACATCAGCTGTCAAACGGCTTGAAACCTTTCCCCTGGGCATAAGGGGATAGGTGAGCTGCCCGGGGTAGAAGTCAGAG
>JANHFS010003221.1:19359-35443 GCA_032467975.1 Trimeresurus albolabris | reverse complement strand
TCTTCTTCTTCTTCTTCTTCTTCTTCTCCTTCTCCTTCTCCTTCTCCTTCTCCTTCTCCTTCTCCTTCTTCTTCTTCAGCTTTTCTAGAACAAAAAAAGTGTCTTAGAGAAAATGTTACAGTGATGCTTTCTCACACACAAAAGACAAGCTAAACATGAGTGCAAGATGTCAAACCTGAGCTTTCATGTAGCATGGTGCATTACTTAATCTGGTTGGTTTCATAATAGACTTTGCCTATCAAAATTACTTCATACCTAGCAAGTGCAAAAAATAAGTAACTGCAAAAAACTCCAGATACCAGAGCCCTAGTGGCGCAGCAGTTAGAATGCAGTATTGCAGGCTGACTCTGCCCATAGTCTGGAGTTCGATCCTGACTAGCTCAAGATTGATTCAGTCTTCCATCCTTCTGAGATTGGTAAAATGAGGATCCAGATTGTTGGGGACAATATGCTGACATTGTAAATCACTTAGAGAGTACTGCAAAGCACAATGAAGTGTATAGATATCTAAGTGCTATTGCTATTTCTATCCCGAACTAATAGCTAAATAAGCATTCAAGGTTATTTTTTAAAAAAACACTATGAAAAAGAAAAAAAAATCACATTTATTTATATAAACCAGTTCTTTTTTGTGTCTTCCAGATCCTTTCAAACAGCCTTCCTTTGAAGATCAAGCATTTTTAGAAGCTGTCCAGTTTTTCCGTCAGGAGAAAGGCCATTACGGGATGTCAGAAATGATTATAGGAAATGAAAATCAGGTACTTGCATCATAAAGAGTTTTATGAAAAGTCTTCCATTCTTTTTGAAAGAATTCCATTCTTTATGGAAAGACTTTTATGAAAAGCATGTTCATCTCAACCCTTCTCGGGACAAACCAATTTCTGTGCTTTTGAGGCTAAAAAGAAAATTATTACATTTCATCTCTTTCCAGATTCTTAGCAACCTTGTGATGGAGGAACTCCTATCTAGCCTTCAGAGCATGGTGCTCCCTAAAATGAAAGGGAAGAGAAATGACCGAAAGCGGGCATGGTTTGGCGTAAGTACTACATTATATATTCTGATCAGGAAGTTCTTTTTTAAAAAAAATGAAAAAACCCCATAAGTTAATAACAACCACTTCTGTTTAGGAAAGCCACCTGGATGTGTGTATGAAGTCAACAAGTCTTGAGCTGAAACAAAAGGAGACTATTGTCCACATGTTTCTGAAAAGTAGAATATTTCAGAGATTGCTGTTACCTTTGTTTTTTTTAAAAAAATGCTAAGTTTCAAATTTAAGCAATTTATTTATAAATGTAATTAGCTAAAAGCATGGAAACCATCATTCCTCTAAGATGTTTCTTGCTATCAAATGGCAAAACTCAGACTTCTTTTCACAAAATATTTCTGAACCATTTGTTCTTTCTTTAATCTGGAACTTAGTATCTTTCAAGAGGTCTTGCAGCTGGAAGTACTGTAGCCACCAAGAGACAAAGATTACAGGTAGTCCTCGATTTACAACAGTTCATTTAGTGACTTTCGAAGTTACAGCAGCCCTGAAAAAAGTGACTTACGAGTGTTTTTCAAACTTACAACCATTGCAGCCTCTCCATGGTCACATGATCAAAATTCAGATGCTTGGCAACTGACTCCTATTTATGATGGTTGCAGTGTCCTGAAGTCATCGTGTTGATTCCCTTTTATGATTTTGTGACCTTCTAACAAGCAAATGGGGAAGCCAGATTCACTTAACAACTGTGTTACTAACTGAACAACTGCAGTGATCCACCTAACAACTGTGGCAAGAAAGGTCATAAAATGGGGCAAAGTTCACTTAACCAGTGTCTCGCTTAGCAACGGAAATGTGGGTTTCAGTTATGATCGTAAATTGAAGACTACCTGTATGAACAACATTTGTGACTGTACTTAGGTAAAAATTACATTTTAATTACAAGAGCATTCATTAACGTCACTGTTAACTCATGAAGCTGGTTTGGAGCTGGTTTGCATGGCTGGCAAATAATTTCATTCATGCTTTTTGTCATAGATTCTAGAAGAAACATACCATTTGGTACATGATCAGGTGTCAGATGGTTTACGTGCTCTGAAAGAAGAATGCAAAGAAGTCACCCTAGGACTAGAAGGAACTATCCGTTCAAATATAGACCAGATTGTGACTTCGAAAGACTTTCTGGCTGCAAAAATAAAAGGTAAGTTGAATGTCACACAGTCAGTGTGTTTGTATTTTTTCTTTTAAATCTAATAATCACAGTATCAGTTAACAATCCTAATTTGCATATAGCTAAAAGATTTTTTTCTATGTTTGCCCCTTTTGAGGATGTCTACATTTATATAGCATAGGCTTAAGCTTATTTCATAATATGTTCACATTGCATGTTGTTTCTTTTGAGATGGAAAGAACAATTGGAAATTCCTGTTTAAGTGGATGCCACAAATTTATGATTAATATTGTAGATGATCTAATTCTGTTTCATTAAAAGGCAATAAACAATACAGTACCAACGAAGATGATCGATAGCACTTCCAGCTTCGGTTTGCAGTTCTTGCCACATTTATCAGGACTAGCCTGCAAATTATTCTGAATCGGGAATCTGTTGAAATGACTAGCTGCATTCAGCTTTCTAGAGAAAATACCTTGTATTTTTTTAATTCTGAAATGTAGTTGCATAGTAGGGCAGCATCATTGCATTAACTATATTTAAGCTGGTGGTTTTATACTGTACTTGTATTCTGTAACAGTGAAATAGCCCCATTATTATGTTTTTCAATTAAATGATGTACTATTCAAGTATGTAAAATGCACCATCTTATAAAGTTTGCTTTTCTACAATATAATGTCTACATGCATACATAAGTAGTCCCAGTCTTGCAATTCAACTGATGATGGGTGTTGGTTGTGTTCTTTTTGACAATAAAAATTGTGTGTGACCTCATTCTTACAGTTCCCTTACCTATTTCCTTTTTGGGCAATATGAAAACTATCGAAACATCTTTGAACTATAATTCATCACATGGCCCAGAATGTCCTTTGCTTTCATAACAAGTTTGATATGTGTGATTTTGGGGATTGATTCAGGCTTTTAAACCTTGCAAAAGCTTAATGGAAATTGAATTGACCCAACAGCAGATAATAGCAGCAATCTAAAAATCAATTTTCCAAGTTCTATGCCCAGTGAAAAGAAGTTAATGAGTTGTACTTATTTGATTTAATCACATATTTGCAAACAGGCTTTTCAAAAGTTTACATACTACTGTACTGTATTACTCGAATGTTGAAAACCAGCAGGGAAGTCAGAAATGGTGATCACATGACCACGGGATATTGTGACCATTATAAACGTGTGCTGGTTGCCAAACGCCTCAATGACTGCAGGGATGCTAAAAGTTTGAAGGCTGGTTTTAAATCTACTTTTTCAGTGCTGCTATAAATTCAAATGTTTGCCGAATGAGCAATCAGTAAGGGAGAACTACATGTAGTAAATTATATAAAATGGCACTTTTTCTTTAAAGTCTTCTATTTGTCTTTAGAGACTCCTTCTTAGAGTTCAACTCAGGTTTATCTTAAATCTTCAGGGAGCATAGCGGAGCCTATCCAGATCTGCTGCAGTGAAAGTATTCAGCCCTTTTTAGCTTCTGTACTAGAGGAACTCATGGGGCCAGTGAGCTCTGGATTCACTGAGGTCTGTCTGCTGTTTGAAAAGGAAGTCAACACAATCAGTCAAACCTTTCAAGCGACAAATGATATTGCAACACTAAATGAGGTAAGGAAGCCATGATGCTAAATTGTTTGCCTTCTGTAGGGATGGGAGTCACTTGGGGTCATCAGCCTTCAGTTTTTTCTCTGAGGCATTATAGATTTATTTTGGTCAAAGGTTTCCAAGTCTGACTGAGATCCCATACTCTTGCCTTGGGCAAATAACTATCTCTTAGTTTCCATCTGTACATTAAAAATAAGAAGAACTTGTCTCCCCCGAAATGCATAGAGCAGGATTGTAAAAGTTGGTAAACTACATTCCATAATCTGGATTTATCATATTTTTGTTTATTGTTAGACAATCAAATTCCCCTGAAAATCTCAAAAACGTCATGTTTGAAAGGAAAAAAAAATATTGTACAAAACAGCCTACAAAAAATCGACCTTAGCAACCATGTAACATGAGGATCCAATTCAGGAATTGCCTTCTTTCCTTTCCCTTTCCTTCCATGATAGGTTAATCATTCCTCTTTACTGAGGAATGCCAGCAGAACTCCAGAAATCTTTCTCATTTACCATATGACACCAAGGGCTGCTATAGTTGTGTACCTACCAGGTTACACAACCTTCTGATTTTTGAATGGATAGTATATGTACCATTACTGGAAAATTACTTCCTTCCCAATCTGTGTTTCTGACAGAATGTGAATCACCTGATGAACCTGCCACACAGCTCTGTCAAAATGGAGCCTTCCTATCTAAAAGTCAATTTTCTTCAAGAGCAACTCCAGGACCTCAAGACCCGCTTCAAATTCCACAACATCGACTTGGTTATCCAAAGGACACATAATGTAATGCAGGAGGTATGATAGGATTCATCTATACTGTGACCATCAGCAATATGCAGGCTGATCTGAGGAGTTTAATACAGGTTTGGATTACTTACCAACTAATACTTGGCAATCCATTTCTTAATTTCTAAGGATTTGAATTCCCAAATGCAAGCTAGAATTCCATTTAGAGATATAACCAAGACCCCTTGAATCAAATCTCTGAATCACATAGTCATGAATCACATAGTCACAAAATCCCATCTGGCAAGATTCTGATGATATAAACCATAAATGGTTTGTGGATTATGTTAAGTCACAATGTCTTGAACATAGTTTAAAAGCTCTATTACCTCAGTTCATATAATGTATTAACATAAAAAACCTCTGCATTGTGACTTCATGTACAAACCAATTCATGGAATAATTCATAAAGACAAAGATATTTGGAATAAGAAGAAAAAACATTGCCAATGTGCCTTGTAAATAAATATTTCTGTCTACAAATAAAGTAAACTAGATGTTGACAAAAAGACAGATCTGAGAGGCAGATGGATCTCTGCAAGAAAATAAGGCAACTATTTTTTATCTGTTTTTAGATTCTGGAAAATGCAGTATATACATTTGAGCAGCTATTGGGTTTAAATCACTCCAAAGACATAACCAAAATGGCAACAGCTATTGAAAAAGTCAAACTTCGTGTTCTTAAGGTAAAGTATTTATTTCTTTTGCTTGTTCTCAAAGTAAAAATGTTGGGTTATAATGTTCATTATACAATCCAAATGCCAAAGAAGGTATTTTCTCTGTATTACTATTAATGAAAAGTACCGATAATTATTTGACTTGTCTAGATGCAAAATATCATATATTTTTAATAGTATGTCTTTAATCTGTGTTATGTTAATAGAGATAATAGTGATCATGATAATATATTAAAAACATAGTAAAGATGTGTTTGAGTAGTGCTGCTTTTGCAGGAAAATAAATTTAGTGGTGCATCTAAAGAGGAAAGATGTTGAAAATTGAAATTTGGAAATAGAGAGAGATAAAAAGTAAAACAGCTAACATTTTGAAATAATTAAGGACTTACTAAAGGAAAGGAAAATTTGGGTTTGTTCCTGGTAGGCAAAATATACATTACATCCTATTTAAATGTATTTCTTTATGGAGCCTGAGTTGCATTAGCTGTATATCTGAAGTTGGCCTTCTGAATAATTAGAAGTCTGACATCTAATTCAATTCTGAATGAACATATAGTATCATATATATTTGTGCAACATGGGCCTAAGGTCACTTTTACCAAAAAAATGAGAGAGAATTGACCATAAAGTGAATAGCAGATGTAGAAAGTGTATATATATATGCTTTTGAATTTACATCCTATGCTACATTATGGAAGATCAGGTGACTATTTTTCCAATTTCCCTTCATATCTGTTGATAAGATTAAATCCTCTCCAGAGTGTCCTAATAGAGATTGGGTCAAATTTTGGATATGGGTTTCAGAGCAAATCAAGTAGACATGCATATTCTAAATAGGAACCTGCTTTTTAGAAAGCCACTGTATAAAATAAAAAGGTAAAGTCTTGTTGGAATCAAACTTGATTCTTGGAAGCCTGATGGACAGATCCATGTAATGTTCATGGCAATAATACAAAAATAGTTTTCCATTGCTTTTTTTGCATTTTTTAAAACTTCCCAATCTATAATTCTGATATTTCCTAATGCAGTGGCTCCCAACCTTTTCTATACCCCGCACCCCTAGAACGCTTCTGATATATTCTCGCACCCCTTACAAAAGTTTGAAATAATGGCAATGAATTATGCATATACACTATAATTATGAAAACCCAAGTTTTTGCACCCCCTGGAATATCGTCTCACACCCCTAAGGGGTGCGAGCACCCCCGGTTGGAAACCCCTGTCCTAATGATTTCCCACCGAAGTATTTAGTTATTTCCACCCTTGTTCAGTTTTTCAAGATCAGTCAAGCTTGAACCGATGTGGAGATAAAGAGGATGGATTTGAAGAAGAAATGGGAGAAATGTTATGAAAAAGAGAAAGTGGGAAAACAAAGATTAAGTCTGGGATTTGTAGAGACTTCCCTAAATTATACAGTTATAAAAGAAACAATAGAGGGACAAAATCAGATTTGCAGTTTTATTTTACTATAGCTAATCTAAGTAAAAGACGTAACTGTGAATCTTCCACTGAGTCTGGTCTCCCTTGTAGGGCTGACAGTTCCCCAACCTGATATATTTAGATGTGCTGGGGATTCTGGGAACTGTAACCCAGACACTCATAGAGGCATATTTTAGAAGGATGACATTAAAGGCATGTGTGTATTTCATCGTTGATGCAACGCCATATACCTAGTTGGATTTAATATTGAGAATAAATGAATGAATAAATGAACAAATAAACATACTAAGAATAAATAAGTTTATTCCAAGTTTGCTACAGTGAAGTGGCTTCCTATCTTCTTAAGATCTTTATAACCTTTTCCTTTCTTTTTCTTTCTTTACTTTTTATTTTTCTTTATGCTTCTTATTTTCAAATTACAGTACTGTTTTTACTCTATTGAAAACTTCCTTAATAATATATATATAAGATAACTTCAAGTTGGCCTCTGATCCTACAAATAAATATGAAAGAATAGAGATAGTTATTGGTTTTATAATTTAATGGATGTATGTTAGTCGGGGGAGGAAGATGAGAAGTAGATATTTGGCTTTCTAAAATCTCATACCTGATTCTTCTTTTTACATAAAATTGATAGCAATATGATTATGACAGTAGTACCATCCGGAAGAGAATATTTCAGGAAATCTTGGTCCAGATCACTCTGCCCATACTGCAGCGGACATTGGCTTCAACTTGTAAACCGGTAGGTTAATATACTGACATATATGACTCAAAAGGAGAATAAGATTCACAAATCAAAACTAAAATGCTAATAATGTCAGCAGACAATGGTTCTTTAGTTTTATAGTCTGTGGAAATGAATGATAGAGACAAGGCAGCAACAATGGGTTGGAATAGGTCTTAGTTATTCTTAGGGCAATCCATTGAAATCTGTAGGATTTATGATTGACTTTAATCCTATTGATTTTCACTGATCTAGATTACATATGACAAGTTTTTCTGAAACCTATCTCTCTTCCTAAAACTCCAAGGTTATTGAAAATAGTTAGTTTTTTCTTTCTTTGAAAGCCAAAGGAATACAATGGGTGCAGGATATTTCCTTACGTTATTTCCTTACGTTAGAACAAATCATAAAATATAAGGATTGAAGAGGACTTTAGAGAGGATCTGTATTCTTCTGAAATATTAAAAGATAATTAAAAGTTATTTTGGGCAAAATGATAAGATGTTGAGAAGGACCCCTTGCATATCATACCTACAAAAATGAATTAGAAGAACTTATATGATCCTGTGTATAATGCATGTGTCACGTTTACTTGAAAAGCTAATTTATGCAGTTCTTCTTATGAATATTCTGTTAAGAAACAGATATACGTAGGAGTGAGATATTTTAAAACAAATGGGAAGACATAAACATGTACATAGTATTTGTGGCACCTTCTTTCTCACAACTTGAGAAAGAAAAAGGAGAGCAATTTGCAAAAGGCTGCATTTTCTTTTTTTATCAATTTAAATATTTTTTTATCAATTTAGAAAATTGATAGCTACATTCCTGGTGCATCAAAGAGTGATTAGCAAAAGAATTAAGAATTCTAATAAAGGAAGAATATGCAGGTATTTTGTACTCATAATATTTTTGCAAACCACATCCTATTTCTAGTGTCTGAGGAGCCCACTGTGCTTACTTGTGTCTGTTCCCAATGAAATTCATCTTGTTGCAGAGATAGATTAAGACACCTTCACTCTCAGATATTCTAATAAACCTCACTTGTATCAGACTTTATTGTCTTTTCCGCAAATGTATTATTTTCTATTTAGCCATTATTACTTTAAGTCATATCTTGTTCTGTAGATGCTTCAGGAGTATGAACAGTACATCTTTGCTGAATATAACAGTGTGATTCAAGTTGAAAATGTCTATGAAGAGATTCTGTTTCAGACATTGCTTGATGAATCCCTGAAAGGTAACTTTGCTTCTTGTGAGATACATATTAATCTGTCTGGGCAAGTACAAAAATGGGCTGATTGATTCAAGGAGATGGCAGTTTTACCTTGATCTTTTTCATTCAGCAACCTTTGGATTCTTCCAATTAGCCAATAGGTTTAAAACAGGGTTGAAAAATCAAAATATATTATCTATACCTGGCTCACTGGGCATTGTCAGAGGTGAAGACTAATACATCTGGGAGTACAGGATTGAGGAAGTGCTTTATTGATTAAAGAAGAAAAACTTTATGGATGATTTGAGAAGAGACACTTTCCTCTATATAGTTCTTCCAAGATAGTATTGCCTTGTTCTCAGTATGTTTCTGTGCTCTTATTCTATGGCTGAATATCTTTTCTCTGTTTGTTTGTGTCCATAGTCATAAAAGAAGCAGTCCACCTGAAGAAACATAACCTTTATGAGGAAATAAATCTGCCTTCTGAAAGCGTATCCAGTTTGAGTGATCTAAAAACTCCTGTAGAATCAGCACAGGCTAGCCCAGCTAGAGTGCCAGACCCCAATTTGATGAACGAATCAGATGCTGGCCTTGGAAGTAATGAGGTTTTCTTAACAGAAAAACTCCATCAAGAAGAGGAATGTGATGAGACAAAAGAAGAGGTGACAATAATGTCAGATCTCAGTGGCAGTGAATCTTGTCCAAAAATACTTACTATTGTACAGGGAGCTTTTCCAATCACAAACGTCAGTGAAATCACAATAAAACAAAACAAAGAAACAGCAGAAGCGGAAGAGCATCCAGTTCACAATGGTGTGAATGAAATTAGAAATTTGTTGACCTTGACTGTTGAACTGAAAGAATATGAACAGTCTCCGAACAAAGAACAAGATTTACAGGAGTGTGGAATGTCAAGCCCAAAGGAAGAAGCAAAAGAAAAGAGTAAAGAGGACTATCAGACAGGTGATCTGCAGAAGCCCTTTTTCCCAACTGTAAAAGCAGATGATACAAATATTGTAAGTAGATCTGGGGAAACAAGCACCATAATTCATCAGGATGCTTCTGAGAAGTCTGAAGAACAGAGTCCCAGTGATATCTCAGGGGAAGAGTTGAACACAGAGCCAAACACAGTGCGTTCAAATGGAAAGAATGATGGCATCTATGACCAATCTCAAACAGAGCCATCTCCTGAAAGCAGACAATCTGACCAGAATAAAATAGGCCCTTCACTTGACAACGTTGTGTCTGAAGAACAGAAGTCACAAACAGAGCAGGCTGAAGGTGAACAACCTGACCAGATAAGAGAAGGATATTCTTCTCTCCATTCGTTTCCAAAGGAAGATGATTTCCAAATGGGACAATGTATTAAAGCAGATTCTCAGGAAGCAGAATTGTCCCTTCTGCAATCTGTCCTGAGGGAAGCAGAGATATCATCCTTGAGCTGTTCTGTTGAAACTCAAGAAAGCATGTTGAATACAGAATCTTTAAGCACCGAATCACCCTCTCTGCTAGTTTCTTTAGAAGTAGTAGAAACTGAGGCTAGCAATGTGGTGAGCATGGACTCCGAAAGTGTCACTTTTGATCAAGGGGGTGATTTTGAATAAGCAGGTGAGTCCTCGGTGGACACAGATGCGGCAGATATTTAAAATGATGAAAGCAGAGAAAATACTGAGGGCGACTGTTCTGTTTCACCATTTACAAAATAGAATTTTCTAAACTTAAAGTCTGAGCCCAAGTTATGATTACTCTCCTTAAAACTAGAATGGAGAGTTTTATTCAAATTCACACCCTATTTGAGAGCCATCTTTTAATCTGAACCTGTGGCTTTCTGAAAATCTGTATTGTTTGAATAATACTCTTCTGCTAATTGCTGTTTCTTGTCACTTACTCATTTAGAAGTGAATCATGAAAGAATCATCACTCAAGTGTTGAAGAATTTTGCAAACTACTAGTTGTAACTTGACAGATTGTTTAGCCTTTCCTACTTTTTGAAAACAGTTCAATGGAAATATTGATTGCCCCTATTGACAATGAACCGTCTATTTGTGAATGAGATTTCAGTGACTTTCAGTAGAACTTGGAAGGAAGTGCTAAAATCAGGCGTTGCAAGAGAGAAAAAAACATTGTGTGATAAAGTAAAGAAAAAAGGAAAGCAAATCATCAACAGAAGTAATAGTAAAAATTTCCTTACTGGAATCTTATGGAACACAATTGTACATAGTGTTTTAAATTTTCATAGGTATATTGTTTCTTTTGTACTTAAAAGCTTTGGCAGATACTTTGAGAATGGAGAGAGCTAATTCCTCTTCTTTATCATTGTTATGATTGTTATATTTAAATTTTACCAGAATAATTGGAACCGATTTTGCTATCCTTTTTTTCTATAACCTTCTGTGGAGCACTTTATACCTGCTTTTTTCAAAGGGAATGACAAATGTTTATAGTAACAAACAAAAGGGCTTCATATATTCAGTGATTCTTCCAGAGTAGAACAGGGCATTTATGACTCTGCTCCTCTGACTCTCAACTTCAAAAGAGCCTTCTAAGGGCTAAGGTTAGCTTCTAAGGCTAACTTTTGTTCACCTGATTAGAATGATTTTTTTTTCTGATCTCCTGCCCTAGAACAGGAGAAAGGGAAATCCATTGCAATAAGTCTGGTTGAACTGCTAGCAGATGGCTACAAAGTATTTTAAAACTGATAGCAAGGGCAGGTGCTGCAAATGTAGTCAATCTGAATAACTAATCATGTATTGTAAAACAATTTTAAAAGTTTGTAATTAGATGCATTAGCAGATCCTCATAATTACAGATCTCTTTTTTAACATGTTGGAATAGTTGGTAGCATGCTTTGACAATTATGAGTTTGTATTATGTACAGATCAAATCCTATACTTAGGATTTGATCTGTACAACAATAGAATTTCACTGGGGGGGGGCTGAATGATGGCAGATTAGCAAAATAATAGAAACAATTAGTCACCAATTAGTTCTACACTTGTCAGCACTTCTCACTCCCAACTGATCTGTCATTATTTGACAAAGAGGCAAAGAGGGCAGATTTAACCCTAAAGTCTCTAGTTGCTAATCTTTGTCATTGTTATATTACAATGTGAATTAATTTGAGAGTAATATTTTAATTCCGGCTATTATTGCTTCAGAAATAATGTCTGTCAAGCATCAGGAACATTCATAGTAACAGTCACTGCTTCAAAATGGGGAAGAGGGACAACCAGGCAATCAAAACCCTGCCCTTTTCTACATGTGTGCAGTGCATGCAACACATATGAAAACAGGGCAAGGTTTTCATTGGCTGATTGCACTTGCCATTTTCTAAGTAAGCGACTGTCCCTACAGACACCCTCTCAGGTACTGTATTGTCTTTTTAATTCTCACGGTATAAGTTAAAAAAATTAAAAGGTACTATGCAGCAAAATATTCTAGCTGAATTGTTATCTCTACACGAAACCAGTTATGTCCTGTTTCTTTGCAATACAATATATATAGTGACAGTTATTCCAGTGTTTTAGTATTTGTGCTTGAATAGGAAACATATCCTCACATCTAGATATTCAAGTCCTTTTTGATATTTATTTTTAAAAAGGATCCTTAGACGGAATATATTCCTATGTTGGAAATAAACATTTAATCAAAGCATTATGATAAGGATCCTAGTAAATGCAAGCATAATAATAATCATCAGACATTATAGGACTTATTGTCCAAAATGTTTGTATTGCCTAACAACATGTGAAGATTCTATATAGATATAGATTCTATATCTATATTAACCATGCATGCCAAAACACAGTTTGGAAGAAATACTTCAGAGCTTGTGTGAGTAGAAATACAGTTCTTCTCAGCTTCCACTTAAAACTTTCATATCTTCTTTCAGATTTCTGAAAATCTGAAAAAGACACCACTGCTTTAAGAGTAAGTTGACTCATTAAAGCGGCTGCATCTTTTTTTATCTTCTCTGCATTTACTTTCAAAGCATGCACAGTTCTATTAGATTTCATAAAGAGAAATAAAATTAATGCAAATTTACCAATGTCATTCAAAAATTGAATATCACGCTTATGATTCATAATACATACTTGTTTCCTCAAATAAGGGATCTAAATATTTACTTTTAATTGAATCTGAATTATTTTTATTTAGTAACATGTCCAATTGCTTGCAGTTGAGCCTTAAGAGAATATATTTAGGATTGTAGTCTTAAAATAAGCAAATTCTTTTTTTCCCTCATTTTGAAGATTTGTGTATTTAATAGGAAATATTTCAGAAAGTTTCTTCTTGACTTTTTAAAATCTGATATACTCTAATTTCATATGTGGATGATTTCTTTCCTATGCACAGAATATTCCAGGTATCATTTAACATTCTTTATGCGTAGATATTTCATTTGAATAATCAACCTGAGTAAAAGAAACTACAAAATGCAATGTAATGTGGTTAACTTTTCTCAACTGCATGTTTCCAAATAAAATATTAATCTTTCACATTGTGCATTTCTTCAAAAGAGATTTGATACTTATTGGTGGGGCTGTTTGCTAGGTATTTACAAAATCCTAGTGAATATCACAATTGCCTATTACAGTGGCAACCTATTGCATAAGGACAAATATACGGATTGTAAATACAAACATCTAATTTTGAGATAATGAATATAGTGCAGAACAGAAGCTATGAAAGTAATTTAGGAAATATATTCCACGTACAAATTTAGTCTTTTAGCTTTCAAACTGGAGAAAAGTTGAGAGATTCCTATTTATTCAGCAATCTCTTTAGGTTATTAAAAAAAATAATGACTAGAATGGATGCTGCTAGTAACATGAGAGGAGGGCATAAACCCATGCTTCCTAACATTACAACACACCTGCCTGATGTGATTATCTGATTTAGCTTCAAGATAATGGCTGATGAAGCCTAAAAGAACTTGTATCAACTCTGTCCTGGATGATGTTATCATATTGTGTGTGGGGGGGGAAGGGCAATGGACTTTATACCAGCATTGCTAAGAGTGGCTAAAGGTTGTCTCCTTTCTGAATTGGTGAGGTAAAAAAAAACCATGGGAACAAAGCAAAAGAAAAATGATTAGCTTCATTGGGCCATGCCAAGAAATATGTAGAGAGGGGGACTGTATACTTTTTAAATCTTTTGACAATCTAATATTTGAATTGATCCTTCTGTACTTTTTCAAGTAGTGTGCTTTACTCAGAGAAGTAAACATTTTTCAGGATTTGCAATTCACACATCTAACCAACTCTTAAGGTGATATATGAATTGGCCAGTTTTCACACTTTATGTAGCATGTTGTTGCAAAAGCATGTTGAACACTGCTGTAATAAACTAATAATTATGTTAAATATAAGATTTATTCCTCACATCAAACACTACATTGGTGTGTCAGAGGCAGCACCTGGCTTTTAAGCAGGATTACCACCTTTCCAATTTTGATCAGAGTACCTGGGATTTAGTTCTTTATACTGTGTCTGGGCTCCAATAACATCTGTATGCGAGTGAAAATAATTTCTCTAACTTCACAAGTGATGTTGAACAGGATATATATATTTTCTTTTTAAAATCTAAAAAAGAAATCTCTTGAATATAGCTTCTTGCTTTGCCAATAGTTCCTTTGTCTCTCCAAAGCCTGGATAACCTTAAAGAGAATCAAGCCCAGGTGATCTTGGAGATAAATCTGAGGAAATGACTATTACTTTGTTTTGTTTTTTTCATTCCCTTTCCTCACCCCCCCCCTCAAAACAGCAATAGCACTTAGACTTATATATCACTTCATAGTGCTTTACAGTTTACAGAATCAGCAAATTGCCCTCAGCAATCTGCATCCTCATTTTACCGACCTTGGAAGGATGGAAGGCTGAGTCAACCTTGAACTAGTCAGGATTGAGCTGCTGGCAGTTGGCAGAAATAGCCTGCAATACTCCATTCTACCCACTGTACCACCATGGGTCTAAAGCCACCAGTCAAAGTCAATTTTCCTTTAGTTGTGTAAGGTTTTTCAGCTCAAAATCCAAATAAATCCCAAAGAGACTGAACATGAGGCTACTGCAAAAGAAAGCTTTATTCTTTGATCAAAAGGCAAAGCCGGGTGCTGTGCCCCCAACACAGCGGACAGAGGAGAAAAGGCACACACACCCTAATCGAAAAGTTTTTCCCTTTTATAGCTAATGTACTTTCTCACGCTAATAGTTCTTGCGTAGCTAAAGATTTTGTTTTCGTCCGAATACGCATTTCTTATAAAGTTAAGCAGAGTTTGTTACAGCACTACGCTCCGAATACACAATTGCTGGCATACAGCCTCCCGGCTTTTTCTCCTTGAGCAGTACTTTTAAAGTTACAGCTAAACTTTTTCTCTTTGGTCAATTTTAAGTTACATCAAAGCGAGGTACAGAAGCAAGCAGGAAAGAATGAACAATAGCTGGGCTATTCATAAAAGATTATATTCTGATCTCTTCAATTGCATTTGTTGCATTTCCAGATAGCTGGCATGGTGAAGATGATAACCTTGCCTTTAACTGGAGGATGAGACTTAGATTAGATACATTATACAAGTGGTTTGCTGGTTTTCCAGGGTTAATCCTCAAAATTAGAAATAGTGCTTGGTTCCCAAACAGGTCTGTTTGGTCCAAAACACCACAAGAAACAGGACACATACATAACATAGATAAAAATCTAAATTAGATTTCATTTCCATTTAATTAAAAATTACCTAACAAGAATATTCCGTCATATATTTGAGGTTTTTTAAATTACAATGAAAGCGATAAGAAAATATTTGGAGTTTTTGAGAGACTGTGCCTAAAGCGTTTGTTTATTCCCAATTTCCCATGGTCCTATTTTACAATAGAAATTGCTACTGTAATGTTGCACACTTCATGCTCAAACTGAAGATTCTTACATCATGCTTTTGTCTAAAAGTTACGTTTATACTAGAATCCTGGCAATTTCAGAAACACAAATTTCCTTCTTGCAGAAGATTGACAGAATTTGAATTACAATTATTTAATGTGATTAAACCTTTGTTATAAGAACAGTAGATAATACAACAGTTTGTTTCTATGACCTGTAATCTCTATGGGTATACATTTAATTTTTTCCAGAGCATGATTCCTTTTTTCTAGATATATATCATCATGATCATTTTAGCCATTGTCTATCCATTGCAGGATAGTTTCCAACCAATATGATCCTGAGCTTTTTTTTGCCAATTGGCCCACAGTATTTCCTGATGTCATCGATCCATTTTATTTAAGGTCTCTTTTGTGGACGCTTTTTATCAAGGGATCCATTCTGTGACTGCCTTGGTCATAGATACACGGAAAAATGCATGCTCGGCATTACAAGACAAGATAGAAAGACCTGCACATGGATTAGAGAACAAATGAAAGTATACGATATCATCAAGAGTGAAAGAACTGAAATGGAAATGGGCTGCTCAATATAACTGATGGCAGGTGG
>JANHFS010003221.1:0-19259 GCA_032467975.1 Trimeresurus albolabris | reverse complement strand
TCGACTTATGACTGGTTTAGTCCTCGACTTACGACCGGTTGGGGGGTCGCGGCATTAAAAAGGTTGAGAACCACTGCTGTAGAAGATTATTTTTGTGGAGGAGGGGACATTGGACTGTAGAGCACTACTGTAGAACAGTGCTGTACTTGATAATTCATGCTACAGAAACTACAATTCCCAACATTCCTTTAAAGAACTGCATTGTGGGCTTTGACAGGCAAGTGTCAATTTCTGCATTTTGTGTGTGTGTATGTGTAGATAAGATAGATAAATAGATGATGGATGGATGGATGGATAGATGTAGACAGACACTTTTTTGGAATGGTGATAAGAAACTGCCAAAAAAATAAGAGAACAATAGCAATGTTGTAACTAAGTATAAAGTATCTTGCTCTCATCCATCCAAACCCAGGAATTCACATAATCATTTGAACAGATGGGGTTGATAGAAATGTCTATCAACTCCTATCAACTCCCTCTTCTACCCACTCTAATTGTAAGCCTGCAGCTTTCAATATGAGCCAGTTTGGTCTAGTGGTTAAGGCACTAGAAAGAAAAAATGGGTTCATGCCTTAGCTATGAAAGACAACTGGGTGACTTGCACCAATCACTCTCAGCCCACTCTCAGGGTTGTTGTTCTGGGGAAAATAGGAGGAAGTTGTGTTGGATATGTCTGCTGCTTTGGGTTATTTGTAAAAATAAAGGTGGAATACAAATAAATAAATATGCGAATTGAGGGACTGCAGCTAAAACCAAAGCTCCAACTCTTTTTAAAAAATTACAAGCAATGTTAAAGATTTATGTGAGAATGGGAAACAACCGTTTTCCATTGATTTCGGGTGGAAGTCATGCCCGTGGGTCGCAGCAAATGTAACGAAGGTCCTTAGGGTACGTTCAATATCACTATCTTGGCATTAGCTTAAGAGATGCTTCTTTATCCGATTGACAGTTCAGCTGCAGATATAAGAGGACCAAGAGAAGAAGAAAAAACCTTGCTGGCCCAGACAAAGAAAAGGCAGAAAGCGGACAATTCCGTTTGACACAGGAGGTTTTTTTAAGTTTTTTTTTTTAATTTGGAGGTGTGTCATTATGCCTGGGCAACAACTTCAGCGCTATATGATCCTGAAACACGCCGTTCGCAAGACCACTGCCCTGACGTTGTGACGTAGGCGAGTGATTAGAGCGTCCGCTCGGGGAGCATCTGAAGCCTCAAACGTTCCACTCCGAGCTGCGCAAATTCTGCACAATCACATTCGCTTTTCCGAGGCCGAGTAGCGTCCATCGAGCCGTTGTTGTTGCTCCGAGCATCAACGTGAAATCACCGCGAATTCCGACCTCCTTAAGCTTCACTCTTTCCCTGCCTGATCAGGACACAAATGAACCCGCCTGATACAACAAAAATTTCCGACGTTTCGGGGCAGGAAGATTCCCTATCACATTCAATATACGGAGGTGTGTGTGTGTGTGTGTGTGTGTGTGTGTGTGTGTGTCGTTCTTAATTCAGCCCTTGGCATCCTTTTTTCCAAACAAGGATCGGCCCGAGATGAAGCCGGAAATTACGCATTTCGACGGAGAGAGCGGTCGCTAGAGCAAATGTTAGGAGGTAGCCGCCCGTTTGTTCCACGTATCACTGCATCCGGGAGGGAAGGGGGGTGTGTGTTAACCCACGGTCGGGTGACGCAAACCTTGGGTCTCATTGGGCCGCGGGTAGCGGCATGTCACGTGACCGGAAGGGAACCCGGAAGCAACCTAGCGGCAAGATTCCGGTTTCCTTGGCTACGCCAGAGAAAGGGAGGGTGTGTGCGTGAGGGAGAGAAGGCGAGCGAAGGGCTGGTCCCTCGTCTTGTGTGGCGGCCGCGCTGTTTGAAGGGATGGGACAGAGCCGGGCCTAGCGGGGCAGCTGCCGCTATGAGCGGAGCAGCAGCTGGGGGTGAGGGAAGGAGCGGCAAGTGCCTGGCAGGCCGTTGGTCTAGCTGGAAACTGCTGGCTTTAGGCCTCCTCTCCGCTTCTTCGGTGTTGGCAGCAGCGCCGGCGGTGCAGGCTATGGGCCGGGAGGAGAAACGTCATCTTGGGTAAGAGCCCTTTTTCCCGTCGCCCGCTTTATTTATTTTTTCTGGGCCGCACCTGAGCCTACCTTGGTTGGGTTCACCCAGCCCACGCTTGGCGAGGATACCGTTGGTCCGGTTGCGAACTGTGGTTGTGTGAAGCGGAGGGTGAGCATATTGTGTCATGGACCGAGGAAGGAGTTGATGTCGGACCAGAAGACCTCCAAGGTCCCTTCCAGCTCTATCCTGATTGAAGCCCCGCTCCTTTGTAGGTTGCATTTGGCTGCCTGAGGAGACTGAGCAGTTTCTCTGAAGTCTTCTTTAACCTGACACAACCGAGGGCTGAGTTCAAGCTTGTCCCCGAGGTAGACCGACAAGGATACCCCAGTTCATGGTTTACTCAGTTTTTAAATGTAAAGCTGGACAATAAATATGGTGCTGTGTAGGTTTTCAAAATCTAAGTCGTATTTCGTTAGATTTCCCCCCCCTTCGAAAAATTTCCTCCACCCACCATTATTTTTTTGTGAAACTTCCCTGTCTAGAAATGATGCTTGTCATAGCAAGGCAGGGATGTAAGAACTTAGGTTAGGCAAATTGAGAAATGTTAGTCAAAGTGAGTAATAACAGTTCAGAACAAATGCTGTCATTGAGAGAGAATAGAAAGATGGGGTGGGGGTTAAGCTGAAGGATGCAGTTCCTCAAGTTTAAAAAATGCTAGCAGGATCACAAATGCATGGAAGTTATTCTAGAAAATGATGTCCATATAATTTAAAACTCACTTATATAAGTTTACTGAACTTCTCTTATCTCTGTGTCGTTGCTTTTCATAGGTGAGTTGGAACACTTTTCTTTTTTCATTTTAGTATTTCACATTTTGCTGATCAGTTTTTCAGTGATGCATGTTCCATGTGTGTTTATCATATGGCAGTATGATGGTGGTTCTAATATTTCAATAAGGCATAAGTATATTTAATGCAGAATTTTAAATATATGTGATGTAGCAGATATTGGCAAAGAGGAGTGAATCCCATAGTTGAAAGTAATTTTGGAACTTCTCAGAGAAATGCATTTATTTCTTCGCTGTTGACTTCCTTTGAGGACAGTTGAAGGCCCTGTAAACTGTAATGCTATGTGGACAATATAATTACTTGTAAAGATTGGATATTTCACTGTTAAAGGATCATCTTGTTAGCTTTGTAAACAATGTTTTGTTTTGAAAGACTAGATACTTTAAAATTATAGCAAATAATGAGCTTACTTAAAAGGCAAATCAGATGCTGGTGTTTCATAGGATAAAACAAAAAATGTTCCACATGAATGTACATCTGAGGAACCTAACTATAGCAAGTATCTTCAATATCCGTGTCTACTAATAATCAAGGATGCATCCACACATTACATTTATAATATTTCCACATTTCACTTTTTTAAAAACTGTTGTAATATTAATTTAATCTATGGCAGAAAACAAATTCATTTTTTGAGAGCAGCATTAGGAGAACATTAGATTTCTGGAGTCCTCTGGCCTTTATGGAAAATGGAACTTGGATTTATTCTGGGGCTCTAAATTAAGAATTTCCTAATTCATGGCTTGATCGCTTGACTATTAACTGCAGTATTCTAATAAAGTCAATTTTTGATATGAAAATGCATCTGTATTCATTATCAGGTTTTAAATGATATGAAAATGCATCTGATTTCATAAAATTTAAATAAACTTATTTAATGCAACTTCCTCTTAATCATATACAATTCTGTACATATTTACTTAAAAGCAGATGTTTCATTTTTTTATTAGATACCTATGTAAATATGTATAAAATTGCAGTCTGAAGTTTTCTTGAATAATCATGCATTATGCATAGAATATAAATTGATTGATTATTGCTATACCGTATATACCCATATAGGCTCAGTGAGTCTTATGACAGCCTCAGTGACAACTGTATTCAATTGGCACATTTTTCAAACTTAAAGCAGAGTTAGCAATACACATTTGAATCTGAACTCATGATGTTTTGAAAATGGCCATGTCATTTTCTTGATTGCCCCCTTCCAGGATATTTTTGAGTTCTCAATCTAGCATCTTCCTTCCGTATCTGACTGTTTTTTTGCTTTTTTGAGAGCAGCTAAAGTGAGCTAAGATTGTCACCTAACTGAGCATAAAAAAAAAATCAGTATTGAATCTTATCTGCTTGGAAAGCTCAATAGATACTGTACATGGATCTTTTTCTGGAACA
The DNA here is from genome assembly GCA_032467975.1 of Trimeresurus albolabris. Classification (NCBI taxonomy): domain Eukaryota; kingdom Metazoa; phylum Chordata; class Lepidosauria; order Squamata; family Viperidae; genus Trimeresurus; species Trimeresurus albolabris. The sequence continues at coordinate 14,974 of JANHFS010003221.1, read as the reverse complement.
TCTACATTCATATAATCATTTTGAATTCCTATTAAGTAAAAAAAGCCATTTGTTTTAAAAAATAATTTCATAAAGAATTATTGTTCTTTTGTAATAACAAATGGCTATATAGTTTAGGATTGTTAAAATAAATGTTTATAAAATTGAAATAGCGTATAGATTTTGGCTTTATATAAGTGCTCAGTTATACTGTTTGTTGCATCTTATAATCTTATTATTATAATCTTATTATAATCAAAATGTTTGGAAAGTCTCTGCAGATTAAAAAAAATGTTGCTAGTGAATCTTTCACTTGAGCAGAATTGAATTATTTTCGTTTTATCTCTTTTTTAGAAATCAAGTACTGGAAATGTTTGATCATGCCTATAGTAATTATATGGTAAGTGCAATGTTTACATTATTTTAACATTAAATAACAATCTGTTTTAAAGCTGTTTTTACATAAACTATATGTGATGAGCTTTTGCTAGTATTTTTAATCATGATTTAATGTAAGGTTGGCCAGCTCATCACCTGCAGATAGTAGCAGGTAAGCAGTGCTCTACTTTCATACTGATACTATGTTTTTGACTCTGTTTTTTGTTTCTTTCCTTAGTGTATTAATCCTAAGAGAAAGCTTATATATCCTAATATTTTTTTCCCCTGTAAACAATAGGGAGAGATCATACTTCTATTCCTTGATAGTTTGACTAACAAAATTCAGTGGCAAGTCTTCAAAAAGGAATTTGGGGTCCACAGATGATTGGCAAGCTATTGGCTGCTCATTCTTGAACTAAAATACAATCAAGGGTCATAATTATTGTTTGGTGTAATATGCTGAATCATGCTATCATCGACTGAAAAACAGGTTTGAAGTGGATTGTGTTAATGTATGGTTTGGCCTGATATATTATTTACAGTGAATTACACTGCAGTTCTTACTTGTTTAATTATTAGGCTGTTTATGTGTTGAGATCTAATCTATTTAAGACTGACTTTTTTGTCCTAAGTATGAATCCTTTTTCTCAGTCCTTGAATTTGTTGAAATTGAAAAGCATAGTCTATAATATGGGAAGGAATTGCAGATTATAAGCATGACAAAAACACTCTAGGAACAGGGATTCCAATCCAGTGAAATAATACTACTTAGATCAGCTAGAGCTGTTCAGACTTACTTGCACATTTTTTTAACTCTTTTAAAAAATAAATGATAGATTCTTTGTCATGCTAGAAATTCTATAATTGTTTCCTTAAAATAATTCAGATAAAGATACATGTTATTTTATAGAGGCGCTAACTGAATTAAGGTGAACCATATTCATACTTATCAATGTAATAAAAATGTTTAAGCTATAATACAATTTAGGTGTAGCTTTTGTATAAGATCCAAGTTGGAAACCAAGAAGTGTTTTATTAAAATCCCACTAATCACAGATCTTCAAGTAACTTGGCAAATCCTTCAGCCAATCATATTTAGCTAAGACGAATAATTGTTGCATAATTTCATGGCAAACTTTTATCAAGAGTTTTAGTGAATATAGATAACATGAATTTCTTGCAGAGAATAACATTTAAACTATAAATATGATACTAATTTTGGCTGCTAAAATATTCAATTGAGACCCACTGTTTTCTTGGTTTTCAATCTGTTTTATGAATTTCATAGGACGGAATCAGCACCTTTATGTCTTACTGTATTTATAAGTATGGTACATGTAACTTCAAATAAAATATATGTAAAATTGTATATATTTTTTATGTTGGAGAAAATATAAACCTAGGCATGCTGTCATTCATTTATACTGTATTGTGAAAAGGCTTTTTATCATTTTGAAGTGATAAAGGATTTCTATACTTGTAGCATGAATTATTTGTATTAAGGAAATATATGACTTGGCACATCCTGGATGCTTTTATGTCAAAAGGATATTTATTTATCATGGGTCCTAGAGCCTTAAGCAAATAGAATTTATGAGTGTATTGAATTTGGCAAACAAGATCAAGGATTTAAACTTTCTTTTTGATGATGAAAGTGATTCTATAGATCTACTCTTTCCTCATTTTTCAATCTTGTAAGGTTTCTTTTAGGTTTTTTTTTGACAATGTAGCAAAATTCTATGCTGGAAATATAGATTTTATTACAATTTGAAGTTACTTGAAAATGTGGTTTTCTATTTTTAAAAAGGGATTGTTCATTAGGTCTTGCTTTATATATCATACATTTCTTCAGTGAAAACTTCCATTTTTTCACTGAGTTTTGTAAAGAATTAGATAGTGCTCATAGTTACAAATTCTACTCCTTCGGTTTTGATGTTGTTGACTTAGTGGTAAGGAGGGAAGGGTGTTTAGATGGATTTAAAGATACAATCCAGCTGATGACTTGCCCTAAATCCTCTTGCCTATATCCATAAAAGCCTAGTGTGATACTTCTGTTCCAGATAATTAGTTGACAAATCTGCAATCTTACATATTTTGTAAAAGCTTTTTAAGTGACATCTAGTGCAATTTTTTTATCTTGGGGCTTCTGACATTTCAAAGAAATGTAGAATCCCCGTTATTGTCATTTATGTCCTCTCCATCAGTGTTGCAAATAATAAGTGAGTAAAGGTCAAAGAAATATAAGGATTATCTTTAGAGCTAGTAAATGAGCAGAACCATCATCTTTATAAATGTGAGAATGTGATCATTCAATGTGCCACAAGATGAAATGTGTTTCTTAAAAAGGTTATTGCTAAATTTACCATTTAACAAAGCAAATGATGACATTAAAAGCTATCTTGTAGAATGATTTTTCAGTATTTTGGAACATGATTTTATTTGTATATGGATGTACATACAGCAAAAATGATACAACATGGTTTGTATACATATACAAACACATAAAGATGAAAATCTATCTGCTAGCATTTTTTCTGAAGGCAAAGTCTGAATTTTGGTTTGGAAATGAAATTCTGCCATCCTATTATGGTGTATATTTCTGTTAAGAACTAGTGGTGTATAAAATACTTTCATTCTGAAATATATTGAGTTATATACTGTGTTCTGCATTTAAAAGGTTTAAATCCTTACAGAATCTATTTTAGCCATTCTGGAAGTGTTCTGAGCTCAAACTGACCCTATCTCAAGCTCATAATTTCTGTTTCAGATTGAATATTGAATATTCAATATTGAATATTCCTGAAATCGAAATGAAGTGTTTCCAAAATGCTTTAAGTTTTGTACATTTTGCATACCCCTTTTAGGGACATTAGTGAGAATGTAATACCGCATGTTAAGGATCTTGGCTTGGAAAACCTGCTGATCACTACTTGTCAATGTAGTGATCTTCTTAAATACATTATTTTGAATGTAAATACATTCTTATTCCAAATGGATTATTCAGTCTGATTAAGTATTAAGTTTAGATTCTGTGCTTTTCTAAGGATGGAGGCAGAAGGGGCAGTGATCCACCTGTTCAAATTGCAAGGATGTCTTCCCAATTTTTTTAAAATGAAAACAGCGTAAGAGACTTTCAGGTATAACTAGTTCTAGATGGCAAAACCATTGTGAATATTTTATTTCCATCCCTGAATTGTATTAATTAATCTCTTTAAAACAATGTGAATCAATTCAAAACTAGTTGCTGACAAAGAATTTTTATTTATGTGCAATAATGGTGTAATGAACCATCAGTTTAGCAACTTGAGGTGTGCTGAATAAGAAACTTTTCAAAGCCAATCCTGCAAATACAAAAATTGGTGCTCCACAATATGTAACCATTTACTTTTTGACTTTTGAAAGTTGAAAAAAGAAATTTGTAGTGTTGAAAGTTTTGGGGGGAGATTTTTGAGGACATTAAGCTGGACTTATGGTTTCAGCCAATTTAGGAGAACAAATAAGGGCTGATGTGTACATTTTTCAAGGTTTAATAAGATTTCTGTGAAAAGCCAACTTGAGAGTAGTGACCTGATTATTTTGTGATGCATCTTATTCTGAAAAATAATTTCTGAACCATGTTGAGCCAGAAAATATTATTCCAGATGGTATACTGACTAAATAAGGACACAGCCCAGAAGCATAAAATAAACCAAAAATCCCCCTTACTTTCTACAGTTCAGAAAACATTGGAGTAATTATGGTTTTGGTCTTGCAATCTGTTTCTTTACTATGGTACTAACAGAATGCATGAATATGTTTCTGTGGGAAAAGTATTACAGGTAGTACTTGATTTATGACCAGTTATTTAACAACTGTTAGAAGTTACGACAGATTTTAATAAACCAACTTACAATTTGCCCTCAAAGTTATGACTGCCAGCTCCCCTCCCCTCTGCAGTGATGTTATCGTATTTTGGGCACTTGGCAATTGGCTCGCATTTAAGACCAGTTGCAGCATTGCATGATCACATAATCATGTTTGCCATTTTTTTTTTTTTTGCCATTTTCCAGGAGAAACCACCCGTTGGATATGGGTGTATTTACTTAACAACTATGGTGACTCCCTTTGTTACTGCTCTAAATGGTCATTAAAAAAACTCAAATCCAGTCACATGGTGACTCAGCGTATGATCACAGTGACTTATGACTGCAATTCTGGACTCCATTGTAGTTGTAAGTTGAGGACTACCTGTATTGCAGTTCATGAAAAATATTGATTTAGTCCTATGTAAGAGACTTATGTACCATTTGGAACTTTCTGCATTGTTTAATTTTGTAAAAGCATATTCTCATGAATATATTTTAATACCCGCATTTGTAAGAGTAAATGGTGAAACTTGATCTAACTGCTATTATACCATGCATTTCAGCTTCACTAGATTATTATTCTGTTTTGTTTTTCATTTCCTTTTTTTTCCCCAATAGGACCATGCTTACCCAGCTGATGAGCTCATGCCTTTAACTTGCCGTGGAAGAATTCGGGGTCAAGAACCAAGTCGTGGAGATGTGGATGATGCTTTGGGAAAGTTAGTATTTTGAAGTAATTATTTGAAGATTCAGTATTTAGTTTTAATTGAAAATCTGTGGCTCCATTATTACAAATTCAATAAAACTGAATCTAAATTCTGAATAAATATCCATAAAAAGAACAGGAATATTTACCAAAATGGAGAAAAACAAAAATAATATGTGACTAATAATCGAATCATAGATGATGATTATATTTCTTCAAATTATTTTTAGTTTGTGCATTATCTGGAGAATCTTGTAGTAGGTCACGGTGTTTTAATGACATGAAACAGTTAAACTAAGTAAAATAAATATTAATTTAAAATATTACCACAGTTGGGACAGGAACTTCCATTGCAAAGTGATACGGTTGTTAAATGATTCTTACCCAATTTTATGATCTTTTTTGCTATGATTGTTAAGTGAATTTCACTTCTCCTATTGACATTGCTTATTAGGGAAGGTAGCAAATGATGATCACATGACTCTGGGAATGCTACAGCCATGGAAATAGGTGTTGATTGCCATGGCAGACGGCGTAGAACTTTCTCGAGCTGACAAACTGCTGAAGTCATTCAATGTTTTTATGAATTGCTGATGCATATTTTAATATATAGTCTGTTTTCAGAAGTCTTCAAAGGTTCATGAAAGCATTGTATGTCTTCAGCAGTTCATCAGCTTGAGGAAGGAGAACACTGTCCACTATTTTTAGTAATAGGCAGCCTGTTACAAGTTCTTACATGAACATTTAATAATAAATTATCTATTGCATCTTAAATCCTATTTTTAATCTCTCCTCCGTTCTCACCCAGGTTTTCACTGACACTAATAGATACTTTGGACACTCTTGTGGTAGGTTTGATTTCTTCTATCGTGTATTAAATCCAAATTCTCATTTTACAATATTGAGTAGAACTTAATGTCCTTAACGAAATACTTGATTTACTTAAATTATGACCTGCTTTTAGAAAATGGATTAGTGATTTAAGGTAGCATACACAGTGCTGTCTCCTCCCAATTTCCTCACAGCAACAACCCAGTGGAGTATATAGGTTGGGCTGAGAGATTGCGATTAATCCCTAGTCATCCCATGAGCTTTTAAAAGTGAACTAACACCTGGTTCCCCTGCTTCTAGACTAGCACCTTTACCACTATACCATACCAATCCTTCCTCATTACATACTCATTTTAGTGTGGTACCTTTATTTGTTTTAATTTTAATTAACTTTTTGCTATTAGTTTGCTTTTGGGAAACCCAGAAGTATACCTTAAGTGGATTGACAGATTGCTTGCATGTAATGAGATTCCAGATTTCTTCAGTATGCATTGCTCAATTATACCTCCTTCACTTTTTTTTGAGACAGGATAAATTAAACAAACCTGACAACCATCCTTCAGAGTTTGCTTCTGTAATAGGATCTTTAGCTTGTTGCTGACCAAAGATGACAGAATCTGATATTCTTTATTTTTTATTTAAAATGAAACTTCAAGTTACTCCTTAACAAAACTTAGCTTCTTAAGAGATAGTCAGCCTGTTTACTCTTTGTTTTGCAGGTGTTAAATAAAACTAAAGAGTTTGAAGATGCTGTTAAAAAAGTAATTAGAGATGTTAATTTAGACAACGACATTGTGGTATCAGTGTTTGAAACAAACATAAGAGTGCTTGGGTAAGTTTTATTCTGGGGAAAAAAGCATCAGATTTGTAAATCTCCCAATGATAATCTATATATGTTTTGTGATCTGAAGTTAAATACACTTACGTTTTTAAGCATAATAGCATTCATAGTTCATAGTTTGTAAAGCTGTTCTTGTTTGAAAACTGCATTCTATCCATTATTGTCAAAAGTTATAAAAAAAAAAAGAAGAAAAAAAAAGAGTTGCTGCCAAGAGACGGGCAGCCCTATAAATAATAATAAATAAATAATACTGAAACTGTAAAAAAAAAAAAGGGTTTACCCATCTTCGTTTATATACACTTTTTAGAAGTAAATAGTATTTAAACGTTCTACAAACTATTTTCAGTTTTTCAGCACTTGTGTTATCCTTAAGGCTAGTATAAATGTGATTACTAAACATTATTAGAGATTGGAAGCAATTTGGAGAATTATATTCTCTTCTCCTCTGCTTCCCCACTCTTTGGTTCTCTTCTGGTTCAACATTCACTAAGGTAATAAACTTCCTGACTTCTTCCTTTCATTTTATCTAGAGGTCTTTTAGGTGGGCACTCAGTAGCAATCATGCTGAAGGAGAAAGGCGAAGTCATGCAGTGGTACAATGGAGAACTTCTGCACATGGCAAAACAGTTAGGCTACAAACTTTTGCCAGCTTTTAACACCACAAGTGGTCTCCCATATCCAAGAGTAAGTAAACTGTGAGCTAAGACTAATGTATGTCACGTGTTATTTGTTCTTCTAGTATGATAAAATTACATGTTGAGTCAGAGAGAGAGGGTTATTAGCGATATTGGTGAAAACATCTGATTTTTATAACTCTTAAGAGTCTTAACTTTTCAGCTAATAGCATGGTTTATGAAGATATTTATATATTTATCAATGGGCTTTACTACATTTTCAAATGCCATGACTTTAAAAAAGCCATATGTTTTGATTATGAAATTGAGGACTGTTCTCTCCATAGTATATGATATGCTCAGAGACAGCTTCATTTAAAGTTAAAAGCACTACTTTAAATTTAGCATTGGAATTTAAACCCATATACTAAGTCAGTTTGCATAGATTTGCCATACACAGAAGCTGTTGAACACTATTTTGTATGATGCTGCACATTCTCTGCTGTAACTCACTTAATTTTTCCAGCTTTTCGCAATATAGTACAAACTTAATTTCTGCTTATTGTTTCTTGTTTAAAAAAGCAAATCTATTTTATTTTCCTAAGTTTTTTAAGAAATGGCATTATCACAATAACAGATTTTGGCATTTCTTTTTCTTCTAGATTAATTTAAAATTTGGTCTAAGAAGTCCAGAAGCCCGGACAGGAACAGAGACTGAAACTTGTACAGCTTGTGCGGGAACGTTGATCTTAGAGTTTGCTGCTCTAAGCCGTTTCACAGGGGCATCAATATTTGAGGTTTGCTTAATTAATTATTTTTGTTTAACTGCTAACTTTTGATGTTTTTATTGTATAATTACTTGATAGTATTAATTTCAGCTGTGTTCTGTTGCTGAACTGGTCACTGAATCTCTCATACCAGAAATTGCTTTTCTATTTATATTTTGAGGTACTGCTTAAAATATCTATCAGCGTTCTGTCCCAGACCTGAAGGCTGTGCTGTGTTTGGGACACTCTTTGTGTCATAATGCTGCATTTTAAAATTGATTTTATTGTAATTTCTTTGATTGTTGTGAGCAACCCAGAGATGTTGAGAGTTGGGCAGTATAATTGTTTAATAAATAAAAATCATTATAAAATATGTCAATACAGAAAACCCCCTATGTAATAATATAATATTGTATTAAAATTTGTATTACTACAAATATTTAAAAGAGTAACTTAGAACAACATAAGCATACATTTGATATTCCCTCAATAAATTAAGTAGTTCGTTAGGAATTTTATTTGTGTCTGGTGCCTTACTATTGGACACTTGTAATTATGGGCCATGTCTGTTCTATAACTCTTTAGTATCTCTTATGTATAAGGAAAGCGTACTGATTTTGTCTTTATATGATTATTATTTTTGAATTGTTCAGTACATCCTTCAACACAAATCTTTTTGGGATAAGTACTTGCTTTAATTAAATTTGCCTATTTGACATTAATAATTTATAGTCTGTTGTACACTCTACACCAGTGGTTCTCAACCTCTGGGTCGGGACCCCATTTGGGGTCGATCGACCATTTCACAGAGGTCGCCAAGCAAGGCTGTCCGCCATTTTTTTTCCCTTTTCCGGTGGGTGCCTTACCTCCCTTGAACTGGGCCAGCTGGTGGTCGGCCTGCTCCGTCTCTGCTGCTTGCCAGCTACGCCTCGGCCGGCGCAGGGGGCGGAACCACGCATGCGCGGCGCTCCCGGGCAGGCAAAGTCCTTGACTTATGACCGGTTGAGTAGTCCTCGACTTATGACCAGTTTAGTCCTCGACTTACAACCGTTTGGGGGGTCGCGGCATTAAAAAGGTTGAGAACCACTGATCTAGTATCTATTACACATAGAGTAGCTGTTATTTCCATGCTTTTCATTCCAGCCATTCCCTTTCCCTGCAGCCTCCTTTCATTAATCTTTGAATTTGTTATGTAACTTGCTAAAATATTGGGCAATATCCATACTTAAAATAAAAAAACATTCATTTCAATTTAATATGCTCAAGGTTCAACCCAAAATAATACAACTCAGTATAAAACAGAAATTAAAACACAGAGGAGATAGCAATAATTTTCTTGTAACATTTTGATAGAGTTATACCACTTTTTGGAACATTGGATTGTTTGCCCATAATTTTGAATAGTATGGAGGTAGCTTAGTTAGATATATTAGTACCATATAAAGGGATATTTTTCTTTGATGACTGGTCTGATATTCCTATAAAAGATTTTAAAAATGCAGTTCTACCAATATGTTTTACTTTACTGCAATGTTCAATATAATTTATGGAGGCTGTCTTAATATCTTCATGGTGATTACAAACAGTTAAAGTATGTTGAAACCTTGACCATTCACACATTATTAAAGAATTTCCTTAAGATTCATGGATATTCAAGCATTACTTTTATCATGATTTAAAACCTATAAGCTTTTAATTAGTACTTTATTCTATTATCCCCTGTTATCCAGGATATATTAGATAGTTTCTGGTATCTGTTTATTCTCATTCTCTGTTCCTCTTCTTAAGTGAACTAGATCAAGTGCCCCAGTTTCCAGCCCATATTTATATTTGAGGGGTCCTTGGTGTTCTCTGAGCATGATTGTTTTCTTGCAAGCATTTAATTACTCAACAAGTAGTCCTCAATGGCACTACATCCACACGGAGAGAAGTAAGTAGTGGGGTACCAGAAGGTTTCGTCTTAGGCCCAGGACTCTTCAATATCTTTATAAATAACTTAGATGAGGGAACTGAAGGGGAACTCATCAAATTTGCAGATGATACCAAACTGACAAGAGTGGCCAACACCCCAGAAGAAAAACTCAGGATCCCAAAAGATCTAGAAAAACTTAAACAATGGGCCCTGTCCAACAAAATGAGTTTCAATGTGGAGAAAAGCAAAGTTTTACATTTAGGCAGGAAAAATCAAAGGTAGAAATACAGATTGGGCAAGATTTGGCTCAAAAAACAGTAACTGTGAGAGGGACCTTGGAGTCATAGTGGACTATCACTTGACCATGAGCCAGCAGTGTGCAGCAGCAACCAAAAAAACTAATACAATCTGGGTTGTATAAATAGAGGCATAGAATCAAGATCACACAAAGTATTAGTACTGCTTTATAAAACCCTAGTAAGACCACAGGACCCCTGCACTACATTGTATGGCTCTTGTTTGTAGCTGTATATACCTACATTATTAAACTATAGCTGTTGTATTTAGCAATAAAATGGATTACATCAATGGCTCTGTTACAAACTATTCTCCACTGTCACGGTCTACAGACAAAAAGTGAATAAATTATTGTTTTAGACCACATTCTAACATTATTTCTTGAGTAAATTGCTGATGTTTGAGCACAGGGGAAGCATAATGACAGCGGAGAGAACTTGTGCTGACTTCAATATGATCTTTTAAACACATAAAAGTCACATTATGTGACTGTAGTCCTTTTATCCTGCATGGAACAGAATGAATTGATGTTTGTCACTCTGAATAATCTCTGTTTGGGAATAAGTACAATCCATCTCTGTGCACATTTAACCGGCATTTGTTATTTTTGCAAAATTTGTAAAAGCTATCAGCACCTCCTGATGAAAGCATAAAAAACACAACCTGTGGAACACAGCCTGATTTTCCTTTCCTTCAACATGCATAGTTGTGAAATATGAACCCCAGAAGACCCAGCTGTTTACAGCTTCTTCTTTGAATAGGTATTCATTCCACACTCCATATCAGCTAAGAAAGCTGGAGGGAAAAGCTCTGTAATAGGATTCAGCTGTTGTTAAGACTAATTTTTTCACTGCCTTCCTGTATTTGCAAACCAGTCCAGGGCACATCTTGTCAGGCATGAATTAGCTCCATCAGGGTTTGTTTACTTCGCTATTTTTATGTTTATATGGCTATGTTGATGGAAGAGAAGAAATCTCACAGCAAGACTCCAAAAAGTGATGAATTGCCATTGGTCTTTAATATATATAAAAAAACTTTAAACTTCTTCCCTTGATTCTTTCTTTTATGTTAAAAGTTTTGTTGGTCTGTGCTTGGTTGCTTTCCCTTCCTGGAATTTGCAGCTAACTATCTTTCAAAAGCAGTCATTCAAATTTTATACTAAAAAGAGAGGTAACAAATAGTAACTTTATGTACAGCGTATATTAGATTTCCTATTTTCCTAGAGAAAGTCAAGACAGACTAGAGTTCTCGTCCTTCCAATTTTTTCTCCCCGATAAGTACAGTATAGATCAGACATGTCAAACTCGTGACATCACATGATGTTGCACAACGTATCGGGACGGTTTTGCCATTGCCGGCAATGGGGTGGGCGCTGCTCATCCGGCCCACGGGCTGACAGTTTGACACCCCTGGTATAGATGGTATCTTGCTCAATAGTAGTAACTGTGAGAGGGATCTTGGAGTCCTAGTGGACAATCATTTAAATATGAGCCAGCAGGGTGCTGCAGCTGCCAAAAAAGCCAAACCAGTGCTAGGCTGCATTAACAAAGGGATAGAATCAAGATCACATGAAGTATTAATACCCCTTCACAATGCCTTGGTAAGGCCACACTTGGAATACTGCATCTAGTTTTGGTTCCCATGATGTAAAAAAAGATGTTGAGAGTCTAGAAAGAGTACAGAGAAGAGCAACAAAGATGATTAGGAGACTGGAGGCTAAAAGCAACTCTACTTTGTGATGAGTATTTTGTGTTTTCCTGATTAGAACATGGCTTCTGAATCTGACTGCCTGAACAATGGTAATCCCTTAATTTCAGGATTAGAAACTGCATTGAGAATCTAAAAAATTATAAAAGATCCCCAAGATCTTAAGATTGAATTCATGGAGGATAGTGAGAAACACTGACCCCCACCTTTTAACTTTAATTATTTTATTCCTGTTTTAATTGCCTCCTATCAGTACACAATATTTATGTGGTTTCTATTATTCTATTCTTTGTGTTTTAATTTCTGTGAGTGAAAAGGGAGGTCTACAAATTGTAGAACCCTGGTAGTGCAGTGGTTAAAATGCAGTATTGCAGGCAAACTCTACCCACAGCTTGGAGTTTGATCCTGATGGGGCTCGGGTTTTATTCAGCCTTCTGAGGTCAATCAAATGAAGTCCAGATTGTTAGATGAAATATGCAAACAATGCATCTACATTGTAAACCGCCCAGAGAGTGCAGTAAATGCTATTGCTATATCTCTATATCTATCTATTTATCTGTCAATAAACAAAAAGTGAGCAAGGTTAATATGCTAAGAGGATAAAGCAGGACCTACACATATTTAGCCAATGGAAACTATTATTTGAAAGTAATTTGGGTCCATAAGGATGCTAGTTTCCAAACAAACATGGCTCCGCTTGAATTCAATGGCTATGGTTAATCCATATCAACAATGTGCTTCAGCTCCCATATGCTAACACATTAAGAGGCATTTTACAATCTTTTGTTGCACTTAGGCAAGGTCATTTGCAGCTTCATTTTCACAGAAATGGCTTCTGCCCATGTACCAAACATGCACAGAAGCCATTTTTCGGAAGCCAAGCAAGGAACTGGGATAATGCTGTTCCTCTGGTTAAAAGCAGAGGACCCTGGAGGTTTGACAAGTTAAGTTAAAGGAGCACTTTGCTTTAAAACTTCACTGAAGTGAAATGTCCCTTTGAAACATAGTCCCAGACTGATAAAATAAGATTTACATGCTCAAAAAGCCTGGCAAGCAGTTTCTTCACAGCATGATTTCTTTTTTTGTTAGAAATACATGAATAATAGAAAAAAATTTTAAACAAAATTATACTTTACTTTTTTTTTACTAAGGAAAAGTTTATTTGGCAATTATTATACTCACTGTTTGATAAAACATTTTCTTGTAATTGTGAAGCCAACATCAATATCAACATTCTACAAGGTAGAATTTATTTTGAATCAAGCTCAACTACACTTGAGAATATAGGAATGTTATTGGCATCCTTTGCCAACTATAAGGAAGTGGTTTACTATTGTTTTGATTACTTTTTTTCAATTTTGGAAAGACTTGTTTTCAAATTCCCAATCAGGATTTTCTGGTGTCTGCTATTTAAGTACAGACCTGCTTAGCTTTTTTGAGTGATCCAAGTTTGACAAAGTACCGTCACCAGCTATGATTCCAATGAGCTATATTTAAGCCTGAAAAGGAGATATTCTTATTTTACCCAACTTATAATGACCACTGCGATCATATATTTGAAAATCTGCATATGCTTGACTGCAGATGCAATTCTGCAACTTTTCCCACTTTCCAAATCCAACTAATTCCATTTTTTTGCTTAATTAGATTAATTAAGCAATATAATCAGGGCTATTTTTCCCTTGGAAGAATTGTTATTTTGAGTTGAAAAGCTTCATTGATGCATTACTATAATCTAAAGAATGTTACAAAGGAAATTAATATATTATACTTCTGGCTAGTGTGTTAGATGTGGTGAAATTCTGGATTTAATTTTTAGCATGTATTATAAATCTTACCGGATTACATTTGATTAATCATATACAGTGGCTGGAGTCACCCTTCATACTAAGCCATGGTTCATTTTAATCATGCTTTGTTGACTAAGCCACAGTAATAGTGTTTGTATTGAGCCAGAATAAAATCAAATACGTCTGGTGTGATATCTCAGTGTTATAATTACCTTTCAAAAAGTCTAAACCTGATTATCAGCAAGAGTTTCAGATGACAGATTTTTCTCACATAACTTTGAATATAGTCATGGGCACTTCAAAAGAAAATATAACATGTATAAATAACATTTTAACTAATTAAAAGTCAAACTTAAAATCTCATGCAAAATGACATAGTTTTCCTAATCTGCTGTATGACTTTGGGGTTCACAAAAGATAGCAATCACAATTTCAGGCAGTTCAAACTGGTCAAACTTACTTACTAATAAATATGAGGTTCCCCCAAATTAGTCCATAGACATAAGAATTTACTACTGTGTGTTGATGACACAGTAATTCTAATTTCCACTGGCCTTAAAAGAGCCTTGAGATGACTTATTCATTATTGCATTGATGACAAATTGTTAATACAATATTTTAAGACCAAAGCAGAGAAGCTGGAACTTCCATGGGAGTCCACCGAACTTGTTATGATCTTTAAGTATTTGGGGATAATTTTTCAAGCTTCAGGAAGCAGAAATACCCACCTGGATCTCATAATGCACAGAGATCTGCTCCAGCTATTCAAACTTATTATTTTGCCAGAGGAACACAGTTTATCCTTGCTGCAATTAAGGTATTTGGAGCTAAAACTGCAGCACAACTATAAGGAGTTTGAAACTATTTCTTTCCAATGAAAGAGGCATCACTTTATCTACTTCATTTGTAAAGTGTTTTAGAACTTCTTTGGGGAGGAGGTTTTTGAGCTTATCATATCATCATGAGATCCCATTGCTCTCTATATATAATTATGTCCCTTTGACACACTGATCCTTAAAGAAACTACAAAGGATGGTCTTGAACAACAAACTAGTCTAAAATGAGATTGGCTGATGTTCAGTATTATCAAGCAAATACAAGCATTGTGTTCTGTATTATATAGCTGTCCATCACTGGACAGCTTGCAGAAAAAGACCCTGAGGGAAGTCATCCTTTGGGCTATAGTTTCATCAACAGAAGTTGATTACTGTGCAATGGTAATTACTGTGCAAGGCTTGGACTCTGACTGGTTGAGCCAGGGGGAGGAGTCGGGAGCAGGTCTTGAGACGGTTATATGGGAGGAGTTT
>JANHFS010003219.1:101646-112795 GCA_032467975.1 Trimeresurus albolabris | reverse complement strand
ATCTAAGTCATGGTTGTTTCAAAGGTGGTTTTCAAAAGGCAACTGGACTTTCTTGTTTTTTCTGTGAAAACATTTTGTTTCTCATCCAAAAACTGGATTGAAGAAGCTTCTTGAATGAGAAGATAAATATTTTCAATAAAAAATAAACACAAGAAAGTCTACTTGTCTTTTGAAAAGCCCCTTTCAAACATGGAACGTACGGTAGGTATGATCATTTGCTCTGAGGGGGAAGATGTGCCAGTACAATTGATGTCTTTATAGATGTTTGTTATGAGAAATGTATGAGTCAAACTGCCTCCTAAAAGGAGGAATAATTATTGCTATGGATTGAATGAACCATATTCTCAATGAAGGTTAGCTCATAGGAAAAAAAAGCCAAACTGACCCTCATCTTCATGGAGAAGCATCATTTCATGAATGTATTTTCTTTAAAGAAAATGTAATTAGCATGCACAGATAATTAGTCTCTTTAAATATTTCTTTGTTTATCAATAGATGCAGATATAGCAATCACATCTCTCTGTCCTGGAAACATCTGATTTGATAATTTGATGAGTTGTCTGATCTGTGCATTTTCTAGCCCTTACTGCCTTCTCTTCTTATGGCTCCTTATTTTTAAGCAGGATTGGACTGTATTGACTTTAATCACTATGTGCTTTCAATAGAAAATGATCTTCGGACAATCTATTGCAGTGGTGGCGAACCTATGGCATGGGTGCCAGAGGTGGCACTCGGAGTCCTCTCTGTGGGCACACATGCTGTTGCCCCAGCCTCCTCACCAGCAGCCCTCCTGGAGAAGAGTTGCCCCTGAGTGTGGCCCATGTGGAGCAGTGCAGCCAAGGACATGGCAGCCAGATAGCATAGACAAGACTCTGCCCTCACACCCCATCGTGCACAGTTGATGCTGCGAAGCACGGGCAGAGGGCGTGGCTGCCATGGCGCTGCTGGGCGATCTGTGGTGGGCCCTGGAGACGGTGAATGGCCATGCGGGCAGGCAGGTTGGGGCAGAGCAGGGGTGGGGCAGGGAGTGGAGCAGGGGCGGGCACAGTTTTTGGGCACTCGGTCTCTAAAAGGTTTGCCATCACTGATCTATTGTATAAAGAATTTTCCTCAGCACAATGCTAATTAGATACTTTTCTTGATTAGGCTAAGTGAGCATCATATTTGTGAATGTCTATCTATCTACTTGCCTGTCTATTGGTATCTATTAATGCATATCATAAGTTTCTTAATTGCATTAAAGTTAGTTAAGCAGTCAGAAATGAATCCCATTAAAAGAATCATTAGTATTAGCTATGATTTATATCAGTGGTCTCCAACCTTTCTGGCACCAGGAACTGGTTTTGAAATAAAAATTGTCTTTCACAGATTGGTGGTGCTTTCTTATGCAACCTAGGGCCCACTTATGTGCAGATTTGCTTGCCTGCTGCTTGCATAGCCCAGTACCAGACCGTAGCTTGGGGAGTTGGGGACACCTGATTTATATAGCCCATTGGTTTCATTGAATGTTTGTTAGTCCTTATTTTTCTAGAGTCTAGACTATAGTTATTTACAAAGCTGAGAATTCCATTTCTTTTTTAAAAAAATATGTTTTATTAATTTTTTAACATAATCACCTTAATATTCGGTAAACAGTGTGTTGTCTGGGTTTACATTTAAGCAGGGCTTTTTTCTCATAGAACGCCCAGAACGGAGTTCGGGTTGTATGACGTGTGTGAGTTCTGGCACCTTTTTATTTTAGAAAAAAAGCACTGCACTTAAGAAACATTCACTAACAGTTGATTGCTATAATCTATAATCCACATAATAACTTCAGTTTTCATTGTACCAAAATGTTATTGCTATAATTATTTTATCCAGGGATTATTTGAAATATTACTCTTAAAGATTCTTGACCCCACAAGAACTTGCCCATTTTGTTTCATTATTATGCTCAGCCATTTTTGGTTCAACTTTTGAAGCACTTCAGTTTTTATTCTAGCTTGGATAAATTATATATATATATGCTTTGAAGTGAAGATGAAATTGTTCTTTTCATTTTTCCCCAATTTCTATTGTCTATAAAGTTATACTGCTATGTAACTAAATGTCTTAATTGACATGTGAACAGAGAACTGCCATTACTACTAAATATTCCAAACTTCAATGTTAAACCAAAAACCAAAAAAACAGAGTGTCAAAAATGCAAATACCTTATGATAAAATGAAGAAAGACAGGTGGAAACCTTTACACAGGGTCATCATTTCATCATAATTATTATTTCAGTAAGGCATTGGGAGGCTACCACTGTCATTTTTAGAGTGTCCTTGAAAGTGAAAAACATTGCCATTCTCTTTTCCTACTATAATTTTCAAAGACAAAAAAAACTTGTTTCAGCTGTCCGCTTTTACAAATCTATAATTCAGACCAACACTTAGGTCAGTCAAAGCTGCCCAGTGCAAGACCCAAAGGAGAAATAAAATAACCATCTGCCACTTTTGTAGTCCCTGAATCCAGAAACAAATTCATGTTGTTCCTTTGATACCACTATAAACTATATTTTCTTTTCTTCCTTTTTGTTTTTAGTCTAAATGACCTATAGTTAAAAAAGGTTAATTACTGGATATATGTGCACATACGCATATACAGAGAGATACTCTGATTTAAATAGTCATAGACATAGACACATAAACTATGCGATGAAACTAAAGTTGAACAGATCCTCTTCTTAGGTAGTTTAAGTTATCTACACAGGGAGAGCATTTTGGTCTCTAAGATGAAGGACAGATTCAGTGAAGTTTTCTGAACTGGTAATTGAGCTTTACTTTAACCATAGTGATGGAGTGGTATTATCCAGTGCACCTGAAGGGAAATGCTTCAGGATGCTTCACCCTCTACTTATACCTTCAAAAATGTTTCTTCGAAATCTGCCAGTTGAGGTTATCAGTATGCTCTAATCTGTGATTGATCCTCTTAGAATACAACTATATACATGTACATGGAGATTCTCAGTCATCCAGGTCATAACTGTCTCAAAGGTGCTTTTTCAAAAAAAACAACTGGACTGTTTTTTCCATGAAGAAGACTTTCTGGCTAGAACCGATGAAGCTTCTTGGATGAGAAGTGAAATGTCTTCCTCAAGGAAAAAACAGTCCAGCACCTTCGAGACAACTATATACACATTCCAATATCCGAGATCCAGTCCAATGCCTTCAAAGAAGGTTTATGGAAAGACAGTTGTGATATATCCATGAGGAAAATGGATGGTTTCTAAATTTGATAGATAGATAGATAGATAGATAGATAGATAGATAGATAGATAGATAGATAGATAGATATCTTTCCAGGGATCATACTTAGATGCCATTCATTTTGTCAACTCAATACCCATTGATTACATTACAGAGATCTGCTAAGTTCCAAGAAGAGTACCCCACAACAGCTAATGTGTTTTATGCTCTCGTTGAATTTGAATCAATCACTTCCATTTTCTTCCATCTTCTTATCAAACTTCTACTGCTTCTTCTATCATGAGATGATTTATAAAAGATTCCCACCATACATCCATTGAGTTTTTGAGAGACATATCTCTGATAGGTTGCATTCAAATCATGTACTACCTTCACTCCTCTAAATTCCTGCTCAAATTTTGAGATAAAAGATATGAGATAGAAGTCTCATGAAAGAAGAAATATAAAGGGCCTATGTTCATTGAGATCTATAATATACTTTTAAAATCCCAGTTACTGGCATTTGAAGAATTTATGGTCCAATTCCAAGCCAGGTTTCCCAAAAGAACTTGCTTGAAGTGCAGGTAATGTTTATTCAACAGCAAGAGAAAAGAACAGACACTCAGTGAATGAAAGCGACCACACATAAAAGAAAATGTTGGATATATTTATAGAAAGGTCCATTCTTAATTTCAGTTAGTGCATGAACCTATTCCATCCCCAGGAGGATATGCTGGGTCCTGCAGAGTTTTGCAATTTTTGCCTCTTTCTGAGTCCAGAGGTTGACTCTGGGTGGTGGTTTGGGGGAGGCCAACTATGTGCATAAAATATTTTTGTGTCTTGACTGGATTTTCTTTAGTTTTAATTGAATTACTGGTATTTGCCAATTTCCCTAGCAAAACTTGTGCTTAGTCAATTTCAGCCTAGGTGTCAGAATCAGCAGAAAAAGGTTAAGCAGATCTTTTATCTTATTGGCTGGGCTTCACTGACAGGTCAAGGATGGTCAAAGTTAGTGGATGGCATGGATAGTAAATGTGGTCTAAGAGTTGTTGTTTTTTTTCTCCTAATGGCAATTTCAAAACTGCAGCACAATTTCCAGTTCAAAAACTAAAGTAGAATATAAATGTATATTTTAAGAAAGCATGTATTGGAAATGCCTATAAAAGGGGAATATGCAAAACAAATCTGCAGTCAGGAAAGCAGGAAACTACTAAATTCACCTTCCTGGCCCTCAAGCATTAATTTGAAATGTTGAATATAGACCAGGTATAGGAACTCTATCAATATATGCTCTTTACTGGGAGCATGGTAAAGTTTTCCAAATATTATATGAAAAAGGTCTGTTTATATTCTCAAAAGTATATATGGGGCAGCGGATGCAAGAGTGCAAACACATGCAGTTCTCTGAAGATTATTCGGTTTACTCTAATTCCTTACTCCTATATTCTGATGCCTGATCAGAGGGAATTAGCCTGCCCTGATGACACTATAGAATATTATAACTACAGTATAATTACAGCATAAAGAAATTATTTTTGTTTGAATACATCTGTAATGAGACATAAGTGTTCTTTCTAAGATATCATTACTCTGCTAAACACTGTTGTCTTACCAAAGGTGACCTTTTATGGCTTTGAAGAAAAGAAGTAGGTCCTCTATATTATTATGATTCTCATAAAATAAGTTGACATAACTATTTGGGAGTTTTCATCTAATTTGGAGAAGCATAATTGGGGATGGGGGGAGACAAGAATCAAAAGCAGTGAATGGGGTCAGAGCAAAAATCAAATATGCATTTAATATGCATTCAAATTAAATATAGGTAATGTTATTATTCCCTAGTTGTGTCCTTAATCATTTCTTCTTTCTATCCCATTAAAACAGTTCTGATAATTTTTGGAAATCGTGGTATGTCAGACTTAAGTCTTTGAAGGACCCTGTGTGACTTTTGGATATGATGTAAACGAAGCCACTAGTACCATAGTACAGACAATAAAGTTCCCTGTGATATTTTGATTAACAAAGTGGTGATGAGAAAACCATCAATCACCTAGTTAGATGATGAAACCATAAATCAGTTTGTAGCAAGATGAAAAACTAAACAATATTCAGAAAGTGGTCCTCGGGGGTTCCCCCATCAAGTGGGAGGTGAGGGGGGGATCTCAAATAGATATCACTACATTGCTCTGGGCTCCAGGATCTTCATTATTTTTGTCAATAATTTTGCTCTGTTGTAGTGGAAGGAATTGAATCGACCAACACAGGTCAAACAGAACTAATTTTTATGAATCAGCTGTAAAGAATACTGACAACACTCCAGCCGACAAATGTAGTTTCTTCCAGAGATGGGCCAAAAGATATTATTAATGCACAATGCCCAGAAGCATAAGAGATTGTAATGAAAGCAAAATCAAATCCTTGTGTAGTTTGAATTTGACAAAGAACTAGTGAAGAGAGCTAATATATCAGGTGGCAAGAATAGCATTCAAAATTATTTTAGTAGAATAGCAAACTAAGCTGAAGGGAACATAGTCAACACATTTAGCAGAGACATACATAGTACAGGCTGCAGTACATGAAAAAGAAGATCTCAGGATTTTGGCAGAAGAGAAGGGAAGGGAAGGGAAGGGAAGGGAAGGGAAGGGAAGGGAAGAGTTTCCCTTGAAGGGAAGATTTCCTTCATTTTTAATCTTTAAACTTTCATGAATCGGGATAAAGTTTAGTAAACAACCTAAATAGATCCAATATTCCTTAGTCAAGTGGCTGACTATTTCTTAGTCCCAATCCAATTTTTTATCATATGCCATCACTTGTTATCACTGGAAGTCCAGTTCTGGCAATCCTATTTTAAATATGACTATGAAAAAAACTAGAATTAATTCAGAAGAGAATAGTAATCAGTGTGAATGAGGATAAGGAAAGATGCACCAAAAAAGATGTTCGGAACTTAACATGCTGAACCTAGAGTTGATGGGAATCAGGAAATAATCAATTACTTGAGGAAACAGAAAAAAGGTGCCAACATTTTCTCAGCTACTGTAGAATGCAGTGCTTTATGCTGAAGATTAGAGAAATATATTAATAGCAAGAGCAGATGGATAATAGAATTATTTATCTAGGGCAATGATAGACACTCCCCACACGTACACACACACATACTGGAAATCTGGGGAAAGTACATATTAAGCAGGGAGTTGGATTAGATGGCCTAAAAGCCCCCTCCCAACTCTCAATTTATTATCAACACTACAGAAAAAAATATTTAGATTGCACCTCGACCAAAATTCACACTACACCGAATACATTTTCTGCCCTCTTTCCTGTATTTCTGCAAATAGATGCCATTTATCTGATTGGATTCCTGTCTCATCTTTCTTCTACATATTACAGCTAATTAGTACCCCCCATTGAGAAACAGTCCACTGACAGAAAAAGTAGTTAGATAAGATCTACATTAACAAATGTAGTTCATTTAATATCATTTGTAGTACTGCATTATTAATAATACATAATTACCCTGGGCAGGCTAGAAAGAAAAGAAAACTATACTTTACTGTCTCGGCCTTTACAAAGGAGAGTTGTATTTGACAGAATAAAACAGTTCCTCTCTGCAGGTAGCCATCCATCAAAAAGCTTTACATGTCAAACTATTTTATTAACTTTTTACATTGAAAGAAGACATGCATTTAAAAAAAATGCTCTTTTTTCCATGACTACAACATCTGCTTCTTCCTAGTCCCAGGAGGGTGTGAAAGTTAAGAACTATTCCAAATCTGAAAATATATCCTCTGTGTGTGTACATAATAATGGAATGTGAAATGGATGGCTTTTTTTTTTTCATTTTTAGATTAGGAAGATTCTACACCTATCTGCTCCCTGATCCTTGTACTTGGTATGAGAAAACTTGTTTTATATATTATTTTGTGCAGGCTTATTTCTCAGTGGCATCTGATAGTCATTTAGGAAACTGCAATTCAGGAAGTGTTCTTAAATTAAATCTCACAAATATGGAAGGAAAAACTGGAGTAATGCACTTTTGTGCCTAATATAGTATAGCAACATTTTATTATAAAAATGTATTTGTGTCAGCAATGTACATTATGAAAGAGAGGCACTTGGAATAATAATCACATAAATAGCATAAATAGTGACCCCAAAACTTACTGATTGCAGTTTTTTAATGTGGCATAGTTATTGATGATTATGCACCATCAAGTCAATATCAACTCAAAAACCACATAGTCAACTCAAAAACCACATAGATAGATTTTTCTCCAGGATGATGTGTTTGCAAGCCGATCTAACAATGCACACATCATTACTACAGTTTGAGACTATCTACATTGCTGCTGATAGTCCTCTATCCTTTTTTCTTCCACCATTCCCAGCTTTAAAGTCTTCTCCTGAAAGCTAAGTCTTTGTACAAGTGTCTGAAGGAGAATAATTGAACCTGTGACAACTCTGAGTTGATTTTTTTTCCTATGATATATTTGCTTGTTTTCTCCAAAACCAACAACTTCAACAACTGAAAAAATAAGAAAAAAATCTTTCAAAAGATCTCAGAATTCAGAAGGAAGTACTGTCCTTAGCATGGTATGCTAAAGGAAGCCAGTTGACAGATATTGAGTGTTTTTTAAAAAAATCAAAGATGGAAGGTGTATACTAAATTCTATACAGTAGGGATGTCAGTATCCAAAATATCTTAGAAGATATTCTTTGCTTACAGAAGCCTTGAGGACTGGAAGATGAAGTTAGATCCTCATTCTGGCCTTTAAGAGGCTACAGAAGTTGATGGAATATCTACAGAAATATGGGAAGCAATAAAAGAAGAATCGACAAAGGTTCTAACCAACATAGTGGCCAACAAGTTGGAAAAGATCAAAGAAAAAAACTTAACAGAGTTTGGAAATTATCCAATCTTCCTCTCAACAGACGTACATACAATTCTAATCAAATCTCTCTAATTCCCTTCTTTCTATAACCTATTTTTTCTAAATATCAAAACCGTAAGACACAATATCATTTTCTTTTTTACCAAAATGTCCAAAAGGGGTTTCCAGTTACTGAGAAATGTCAATAATGACATTTCTCTAATCAAAGAAGGTAATTTGGCCATCTCAGCAAATTCTGTCAGTTTCATCAACCATTCCTTCATGGTGAGTAATCTGAATTTTTCCTTCTTTGAGCATATAATACTCATGCCGTAGTAATCCTTGATTGAAATAATCTTCCATTTCTCTTTTCTAACTGTGTATCCATCAGTCCTAAAAGGAAAAAAAATGGCTTCAATTGAATATTGATTTTTAAAATCCTCTATATCAATATATATATATTTTAATCCAAATTACTCTTTAGCTTTTTTTTAACATAAAATGATGATAAAATATCCTTTCTTTGTTCTTCACATTTCCAACATATATTTGGAATGAATTTATACATTCTAGATAATTTCTGTGGCATCATGTATCAGTCATACATCATTTTATAAATATTCTTGTTAATATTGTAGCTTAATATATATTTCAACCCTTCGGACCACATGTTTTTCCCACTGACTCAGCTCTATATTATATCCCAAAATTCTTAGCCCACTGTATCATGTGTTCTTTGATCTGTTCTTCTTCCAATTCAAATTTCAAAAAAAGAATTATGCATTTTAGAAATTACATATTTATATTGGCACACAACTGTATTTCAAATTCTGTGTTAGTTCAACTATGTCCAATTTTGTAAGCCACCTAGAGTTGCTTTACTGGTGAGATGGAAAAAAATAATAAATAAATATGTAAATAAACAAAAAACTGTATGTTATCCCCTACTGTTTCCATCTTTGGCATTCTGATCACCAACCACAAGCAGCATATCTTGTTTGCATGTTCTGTTGAATTTGACCATACCCATCAACATTCTCTTCTTGTCCATCAGTAGTTGAAGCACAAATTCAGATAATTAATGTAATTGTCAAGCTTTATTGATATTATTTATCATTGGTTGCATTGTGCCTGAATACTATCCTATTTGTTGTGACTATGAAATACTTTAATAAAAGTGCATTTAAAAACGTTGATTTTTCTTCCCTAAGTAAAAAAGCAGTGTGACCTTCTGACTGAAAGTATCCAATTCCGGTTCATTTCATTTCACCGATGTCTCAAAAGTCAATGTGTAATTGAGCAATTTCATCTTTCATCATATTGACTTTTCCCTCATTCATACTTACATTTCTTGTTCCCACTATAATTTTGCTTTTACAGCTTTAAATTCTGTTTTCCTACATATTGGCATCCACAACTAGACGTGTGAAAGCTTTAATCTAACCATGTTTAAAACTCTATTAGTACAAAAGAGCCTCATCTCTTCCTCAGTAGCATGTTGAGTGTCATCTGATCCGAAGAGCCATCAGCCAGAATTATATTGTCAATCATTTTGTATTTTCCATCAATGTGTTTTTCTTGATCAAAATTCAGAAGTGATTTATCATTCCCTTCTCCCTTGCAGTAGAAATTGGTGCTCTTACCATTGTCACTAAAGTCATTATTCACCTCCAACATCCTCCTATATCACTACTGCCCAATGTCAATGCCTGCTTGTTCTAGCTGGACAGCTGTGATAACTTTCATGCCTTGGATGATCCTGCTGGGTTTATATACTCCTCGGCATTCTTTTCTCATTTCTCCAAGAAACTCTCTTCAACCACCATGATGAGACAACATACAGGACTAAAGAAGAGTGACTATTCATTTTGAAGCCCAATTTTTGACCAATATCAATCTTTTATATGGGCAACGTAGTGGCCTAAAGGTGGAGCTTTTGCTTCACAATCAGGAGGTGGGAATTTGATCCTAAATATTTTTCTCTCTGTGCGCAAAGAGAAAATATCTGCTGTGAACTCTGCATAGGCGTCAGGAAGGGCATCCAGCCAGTAAATGCTCAGCTCCATTCAGTTGCCCCTAACTCCACCCTGATGCAAGTGATTACAGGGTGATTAAAAGGGAAAAAAGCAATCTTTTATAAATGTACTATTAAGGGGAGAAATAGGAAGGTCAGATACCAAATAGTTTATACCCATAACATGAACACGTGCATTTAAGCATGTGGCAGGACAAGTCATCAACATCTTTTCCTAGCCTGGATATACATGCCATTCTTAGTTGTCCTGATGAGGATCTTACAGTTACAAACAAGTATCCTGGAAGCTAGCAAATCACAATTTGGAACTAATGAACTTTAGCCATCATTTAGCCTAATCCAATGTTTCTTGGTTCCAAATTTCTGCTTGAATTTTCTGCAAGTGATTTTGTGCATGTGCCAGCTGCTGGGAGATAGAATGGGGGCACTGATATATCCTATTTTCTAAGGAACCTAGCTCATGTCTTTAATAGGCAGCAGATTCAGATAAATCCAAAACCATCGTTGCCACAGGTGATCCTGATCAAAAACCCAAAATGAAGGTAAATGATAAAAGAAAAAAATGAAGTATCATAGATAGACAAATAATGAAAAGCTTGTGCATATTAAAATGCAAAGTATAACTGCACTGTGAACAGATAGAAGAAACAAAGATAGAAAGTAAATATTTAAGATTGTCAGCCAGGATAACAGTTTGAGCTGAAAAGCAAAGAGGATCACTATTCTCCAAGAGATGGCAAGAAAGTGATTGTGCATGCCCTGAATACATTAGCCTGGAGAGAAATATCAAACTTATTTAGAAAGTTCAACTAATATGGTCTACTAAACATGAGGTGGTGGATGAATTATTCTTTGTGATATTCTTAACAACTGCCTTGGCCCGAGTCAATGGGGTTTCACTGAAATATCTAAGATGATCAAAGGCCTGGAGATCAAAACATACGAAGAACAGCTGCGGGTTTGGCTAGTCTAAAGAAAAGAAGAAATAGGGGAGACATGATAGCAGTATTCCAGTATCTGAGGGGCTGCCACA
>JANHFS010003219.1:84436-101546 GCA_032467975.1 Trimeresurus albolabris | reverse complement strand
CTGGTTTCTGCTTGGGGGAGGGAGACTTGGGGCTATTAAGAAAAACTGGGCATGCTTTTCTGCCTCTTTAAGATCTTGAGAAAATATATTATTCTGCCCTTTTAATATTTCCTTTTCTGGGGGGGTGACTTCTCACAATAGTCAAACCATTCCCTCCTTAAACTCAGACCTTGAGAAAGAGGTATATAGTGAAACTCCAGTCTCTCTTTTCTTCCAGGAATGAAAGTATCGTTCTGAGTTTCTGCTGATTTGGACAATGGCTTTTTTCCAGCCTTCTAATGACTTTGGGGTCGAAGTAAAGGTATCACCTCCCTTCTGTGTGCTTTTCTTCCTTCACTGTACTCCCTTTTATGCTGAGTACCTTTTTTTCCCCCTCTCAGATTCACTTCTGACAGCTTCCTAGTCTTCAGAACAGCAGGCTCTGGAGATTTGAAGAGACCAAGTCTATAAACAGCAGGGCTAATGGAGATGTGAAACAGGCCGAAAAGGACTCAGAGGAAACAGAGCAAAGTTTATGACAACAAATGCAAAGTTAGCCTCATGCTACGCACTGGCTTTCTGGGGGTATGTAAACCTCAGAAGAGTTACTTCCAACTCTCTTTTAAAAATGTTCTTACTCAGTTTCTATAAAGCCCTCTGAAAGAGTTTGGCTTGCATTCTTTAAGCTTTACCGGACTAGGTAGGTTTATACAGGAACTCCATTTGAAAAAGAGAGGTTTCGTTATTGTTGTTTTAGACCAGCAGATGTTCAAAACTGCACAAGAATATTATTATTATTATTATTATTATTATTATTATTATTATTATTATTATTATTATTATTATTATTATTATTGATTCTTGCATAGTCAGCCAGATGTTCAAACTGGGTTTGGCATTTTTGTCTACCTATCGAGTCCTCACCAAGGATCCGGGATAGGCAGATGTGGATGTTTGATAGTGTTACAGATATTGTCGCAGGATGGAAGCTGCTCCCAGTAAGGCCACCTTTTGCAATTGACTGATGACAAATTTGTCAATGCTGACGATGCTCAAGTGGTGCTCCAGTTATTTTGGGATTGCACCCAAGGCCACTATTACTATTGGTACTACCCTTGCTTGCATTTGCCACAATTGTTCTATTTCTATTTGTAGGTCTTTGCATTTTGTTAGCCTCTCTAGTTCTTTCCATCTTATGGTCCAGTCTCCTTTTGAAAGCCTCAAGTGATGGAGCACCCACAACTTCTGAAGGCAAGCTGTTGCATTGGTTGATTGCTGTCACCGTTATGAAATTTCTCCTTAGTTCTAGGTTGCTTCTCTCCTTGGTTAGTTTCCATCCATTGTTTCTCATCTTGCCTTTTGGTGCTTTGGAAAATGGTTTGACTCTTTGTAGGAGCCCCTCAAATATTGGAACACTGCTATCGTGTCTTCCCTAGTCCTTCTTTTCATTAAACTAGATGTATCCAATTCCTGTAACTGTTCTTCGTATGTTTTAGCCTCCAGCCTCCTAATCATCTTTGCTGCTCTTCTCTGCACTCTTTCCAGAGTCGCTACATCTTTTTTTGTATTGTGCTGACCAAAACTGGATGCAGTATTCCAAGTGTGGTCTTACTAAGTCTCTGTTAAGTGGTACTAGAACTTCACGTGAGCAGATAAATAGGTAGCTCTTTGGTCGGGAAGATAACAGCATTCCATGAACCCTGGTGTGCAGTCATGCCAGCCACATGACCATGGAAGCATCTTCAGACAATGCTTACTCCCTTAGCTAGGAAATGAAGATAAGAGCCACCCATTAGAGTGGCACATAACTGGGGAATGGAAACCTTTACATTTTAAATAAATGTTTACTTCTTTGAACTGAACACCTACTTATGCCTGGCAAAAAATTTTCAACAGTGTGCACTTCTGTCATGTCTATATAAAATTCCTCAGTTCCTTTATCTGACAGAAGTGTCAAGCTATCTCTCCCAATTGCCTTGCCTCTGATATCTTAATTAGAAGCAAGTCACAAAGGGCAAGCATTCCCCCAATTATTTTCATCTTTATCCAAAGCCTCCTACAAGCCAAAATAAAAGTTGATATGATCTAACACATTAAGGAACTACCATATGAATGTATATAATTTGTGCCATCTGTGTGATTGGGAGGAAAGGCAGTGGGAATCCAAGACTTCTTATTACCCTTGCTGACTCCATCTTCCTACCATCTGGTTCCATACAGTAATATTAACAATTACCTAATAATTACAGCCTTCTGTTGCAAATGTAAGTAGGGATACAGTGTAAATCGCATACCGCAGACACAAAATCATGCAGCAGTACATCAGCTGCATTATTGGCAATCTGCTTTTCAGTACAGTCTATTTGGGCAGGACAGGACTCATTCTGTTTGTCATTTGAGATGAATCGCTGACGATATTACCCATGTCAAGGTTTCATGTAAAGAATGATGTCATGGTTCCGATAGACAGAGACGAATAAAGCAGAGCTCTGAGGCTTGTTAATTCCCCAAAGAACATGTTTATTGATTACGAAGTATCGGCACAGTCAAAAGCGAAACCAAGTCTAAATTTCCAACTAAAAATTACCTAGTTACAACGTATAATGTCCCACCCCCAAGAATATGAACTTTACTATATATAGTTCCCCAATATAAATATTTGGTGGGCTTTCTAATACACCGTCCTGTCCCTAGTCCCAGGAGTTAGAGATGACCTTGGTTCCCATGGGACAAAATATTGTTTAGACTAGCAAGGAGCCTGTGAAAGTTTGAAATCTCCCTCCCTCCCTTTGCAGGTGGCAACCTAAAATGAGACAGAGAAAGATGGCTACAGTTAGGCTCATTGTAGAGTTGACAGTTAGCCCCCCTTAAAAGGAAAGAATCTCCTGCAGGGGAAACAAAAAAAAAGTGAGGCAGTTCCTCGGGGCTTGTTAGAATACTTGTTGTAAAAAAAAATATTAACCTTTCTGCTTTTACATCTGTGCTTTTCACCCATGTAGCATCTGACTGATGAAATATTCCAAGTGTGGTCTTGCTAAGACTCTGTAAAATGGTATTAGAACTTTATGTGATCTTGATTCTATCCCTGGAGACTAAAACATACGAAGAACGGCTGTGGGACCTGGGTTTGGCTAGTGTAAAGAAAAGAAGAAATAGGAGAGACATGATAGCAGTGTTCCAGTATCTGAGGGGCTGCCACAAGGCAGAGGGGCTCACTTTATTCACCAAAGCACCAGAGGGCAGGACAAGAAACAATGTTTGGAAACCGACCAAAGAGAGAAACAACCTGGAATTAAGGAGAAATTTCCTGACAGTGAAGACAATCAATCAGTGGAAGAGCTTGCCTCCAGAAATTGTGGGCGCTCCATCACTGGAGATTTTTAAGAAGAGGATAGACATTTACCTGCTTGAGATGGTATAGGTTCTCCTGCTTGAGCAGGGGGCTGGACTAGAAGACCTCCAAGGTCCCTTCCAGCTCTATTCTATTCTAACTGAGGTTGGCCTTAAAGTTGTTAAACATTGCAAGTTCCTTTGGAAGACCAGTTTTCCATCAACAGCATATTTTTGGAATGATTCTCCATGCTTTTACTTTTTTAAAGAAATGGCCAATCCTCAGGACTATAACTAAGTGAGGCTATGGGACAAGATTAGGAAGAAGGACAGACACAGAGACCCAGCTGGTGATGACCCAGCTGGTAACTAGTTAGGCATCTACACGATTTCCATTCTGGACTTTAAAACATGTTAGTGTGCAAGCATGCACTTCTATGATTTTGGCTAGAGAATAAACCAAGCAAGTTTAAAAAAGTCTTTTAAAAAAAATTACAGAGGAAAAAAGAAGAGAATGTAGGAAAATGTGAAAACAATATAAGAAAAATGTGGTTTCTTATGTAGGATAACTCATGGCTTGGATAAAATAATTAACCACAGAAGTGCTCCATATTCCTGTTTCATTCAAATTCGGCAGAAAGGAAAGAGCAATAAAAATAACTGAAATAGTTTAACTTAGCTTTATATCTTTATTTAATATATATCTTTATTTAATCTTTATTTAATTTATGCCTGTATCTTCCAATCAACAGTAATAGAAAAGGCAATAAATATCCACGGATAATTTTTCCTGTAATCCAAAACATGAGAATACACTTTAGATTTAGCAGAATCTCGAACCAAAAATAGGCAGATATGAACAAATTCAGGAGATGTCACCAGACATCAAACAGATAAAGGAAATTTGAATTATCTTTTAAACAAATAAAGGGTATTCAGAGTCTGAACAATAATGAAGTATAGAGTATACATTGTAGACAACTGGTGTGTCTATTTAGAATGTAATTAAATGGCTATGATAGACAGACCTGATATCTTGGCAAAAAATACAAAGTACAGAATCCTCATCTAATGAAAATATTTCATCAAACAAAGCATAATAAGCAGTATTAAAACTAATATTAGTGACATTTCATATATCTTGGCAGAGACTAGGGAATAGGTTTTGTTTGAACTCCACTGTCCTTTTTATTAGATTTTTTCCCCAGAATTAATTTATTTCCTTGTATTTCTCATTACGTTTTTATTGCATTTGACGAACAATAGCGAAGCCTAATTTAACACCTGTAAATTCCCAAGGACATTAATGAAAGATTGCATACTGCATTGAGTAAGTGTCTAATTTACAACTGAAAGGTTGTGAGTTCAAATCCTATTGGACTTGTATGTATTAACGTTTCTATTAACTCCTTCCCCTCATCTGTATGATTTTAGATTTAATCAAGTCCTTTCAAGAATTTCGAAAATTAAAAGATGTATCCACCAAAGGAATTCATTCTACTTTAATAGATGTTCTGAAAATATTCATAAATTGATTTAATAAATGTGAGTGACCCTTCCTCAGAGTTCAAAGTAGGTTGACCACTCTACTTCAACACAATGGGAGGAAACAAGCTCAAAAAGTAATTGAGGATGAACGTTATGTGTTATACAGCAGCAAAATATTTTAGAGAAGAAAAAATTGCTTGATCAGCATGCCACTCTTCTACATCTATGCACCCAGTGGCTCAGTGGTTAGAATGCAGTATTGCAGACTAATTCTGCCTACTGCCAGCAGTTTGATTCTCACCAGCTCAAAGTTGACTCAGCTTGGTAAAATGGGAACCTAGATGGTTGGGGGCAATATGCTGACTCTGTAAACTGCATAGAGAGGGCTATAAAGCACAATGAAGGGGCATATAACTCTTAGTGCTATTGCTATTGCTATCACAAAAGCAATGACAGAAACTTAGAAATAAATAGCAGCACAGGGATGACCTTGGAGAAACTGTGCAGCAACAATGACAAAAGTATTTTATAAGTTCAGATAATGCAGAAAACATTAGGTGGGCACTTATAATCATACCTCCCTGGATTATAAGAGGCAAAGCAAGGAAAACACGGGCACATTTTCAAAATTTGTCTTACTAGAACCCACATCAATAGAGTAGAATCTTTGTCATTCTGGAGAACTCTGTTTCCTGAACTGGCCTACCTCAAAGGGCTGGCCTTCTTTCTGTGACAAGAAGGAAAGGACATTTCTGGGCTATATTAGGGAGCAGCTGGCCCTGTAATCAAAAGCCAGCCTGATGAGGTAGAAGTGATCACTTGACACTTGAAATTAAATAAAAGAAAAAAAATGTGACAGGTTTTGTGGAAAATTTGAGGGGTGGTTTTGCTAGAGTATGGACTAGTACTGGGCCATGGCATGCCAGCAACCGGTCCACAGAAACAAGCAAAGACCCATCCATGGGATGCAGGCAGCACACAAAATCACGCACCCTCTGGTCCACGGAAAAACCTCTCGCCACGGAACCAGTCCACGATGCCCAAAAAGTTGAGGACCTGTGTGCTAGAGTGCTGGATGAAGTTACCTCAGGTAAGATTAAAAGTCAAGTTAGTTAGAATTGCGTTAATGAAAACAATTTCAGCTGTGTGCTATGTTAGTTAAAACTTTTGGTACTTTATTTTTGTTTGTTTGTTTCAATCCTCCACCTCAGCTTGGCTGAGCTCCAAAGTCCCAAAGTTTCAACTGGTTTCCCATTCTGAATTTAGCCAGTCCCAGAATGAGGATTTCCCCATCAATCTTCTGGTTCCACAAAATGGTGGAAGGGTGAACCTGGTTTATAGTGAAGGCATAGTGGCAAGGAAGAGACCTATTTGGATAGTCGCTGTGCACCCAAAAGCACAGGTACCTCAGAGAAAGTCTTGGTTTGATCCTGAGCGGAATTTTTCCCCTGATTATGTGGACAAAGGTTGGGAAATTCAAGCAGTAGAAGACTTTTGATTGCTACTGTCCTGAAGCTGCCATGCCAAAAGTCAAATAAATCAGGAAAAAATAGAAGCAATTGTGTCAAAGTGGAATATTCACTTTTTGGGGAATCTGAGGATTTTTTTTTTTTTAGAATTTGAAGAACTCAATTACAGACAGGGACCTAGGTGTGTAGATCTTGCTCTATAGCTTGGGCATGATTTAAATAAGATGATCACTTGCTGAGCAACAGAGAAAGTCAAAAGAAAGAAGAGCTCCCACTGTGTGAGAGATGGGTGATTTTAAAATGTAATAAATAAGAAACTAAGAATATTCATATGTATGGTTAACTCAAGGCTTCCCATTTTGGAAATTTAGACTACCAACTCTGTAAATTTTTAAACAATCTCTTAATTTGATTTTCCACCATGGGGGATCAGAGTGTGTCCATCAGGTACAGTATATCTTGTCAGTGTGTATTAAGATGTATGTTTCTTATGTTCATTTTTGGTTTTTAAACACCATATTTTAAACTGTATACCCAGATTCAGAGTTGAGTTAGAAAGCCTTATAAATTGGGAAGGAAGGAAAGACCAACTCCCAAACTTGCCAAGATAGCTGCTTGTAGTAAGACAATTTATTATCATTAGTAATAAAACATTTTAAACATAGCAGTATATTACTTCAATTAAAACTTAATGATGCATCATCCATTGAAGTTTACACATCAGTTTGTACAATATGTGCTTGCACGGATTAAAATACCAAACTCTCATTCCCTGGAAAGCAGCTATCAATTCATAAGAATCTTTTTTCTTGGATCCGTTGAGACCCATATTCAAAAATACAATACTGGTACCTATATATCCTGAGTGGGGTCAGGATATTTGTATAAAAAGATAAATTTCTAGTTAGTACATGTGATAAATAGGGCCAACAGCACTACAACATTATTATATGGACCCTATTTAAATTATTCATGCCTGAAGGTGAACTGGGCTAAGAACACTGTTAGCAGCAGCAGCAGCAGCATTAGTAGCAGTAGTAGTAGTAGTAGTAGTAGTAGTAGTAGTAGTAGTAGTAGTAGTAGTAATAGTACACATAACATTATCCCTTAAGTTGCCTATAAAAGTTTTGTGCTGGTTCTTGCAGTGTTCCAATATAACCTTAGCAATAGTACGATCCATACCTGGACTGGAAGATTCCAGTTGGACTACTGCAACATGTTCTACATGGGGCTTCCCTTGAAGACCATCCAAAAATTACAGCTGATCCAGAAGGCAGCAGCATGTGCTGTTTTCGATGCCCCACAATTTCCCCATATTGCAGGCAAGCTGGCTGAGGAATTCTGGGAGTTGAAGTCCACAAATCATAAAAGGGCCAAGTTTGAAGACTCCTGTGTACCTTCTCAATAGCAAACCATTCGTTCTCTTTGAAAAACCTTCCCCTTGAAATTCCCAGGGCTCTACCTTCCTGGCTTTTGAAATAAGCGTGAAGACCTGGCTTTTCCCACAAACCTTGGTGTGCTGTGAAGATGGAGCCCACGGAGACTCTAAAAAATTTTCTGGATGTGTGGGAATGTGCTCTGCTTGAGAGTACCAGGATATATTTTTTGGGGTAACTTTTATGTTTGTAATTGTTTTTAGTGTTTTACTGCTTGCAAGCCAGTCAGCCAGCAAGAGTAACCTTGAATAAGATGGGTGACTATACAAACCTTATAAATAAAATTCTCTTCCTATCATTTCTTCTTCTTATAAGAAGTAAGTTTGAGATACTAAAAACTGGACACAATTCACCTTGGAACTTTGGCACAGTCCCGTTCAAAGGAAGTGCAGTTGTTTAAGAGGACAGCCCAGCATCCCTATTCAGTTCAAAAGGGATTATAGCTTTTTAGTTTGTTATAACCTATCACAACTTTTGCAGCCTTCTGTTCCTTGATACATTCAGGCAGTAGCTGTTACATGATATTTTGTCCTTAGAAAGATAGACAGAAACAAAGCTTTGTTCCGCAGCTCTTTGGCAAGGAGGATGGCAATAGGGGAAATTTTCAGGGTCATGATATTTGTATTTTCAAAGTGCTTTTTTAAAATAAAAAAAAAACCTCTAGAGGCAGCAAGAAGTTAGAAACAACTTCATATTGCTGATCGCACATTCCAAACTGAAAGGAAAAAGGCTGAAACCTTGATGTTGAATGTCAAGATTTCTACTGGGGTGTTTGTTTCATTTTTATTTTAACCAAGTTTCAGAGAGGAAAAAAAGAATTAAGAGCTGTATACAAAATTTTTTGGAGACAGCAATGACTTGTAGAATGAAGTTACTAAAACTCAGGGCTATGCTTTGGCAAAAATAACAACCTCTGTTAACTCTGTTAAAGCCATATGATGTGCATAATAGTGAATATAAAAAGGGAGAAAAAGTTGACTTATCCATAGGGCAACAAAATATGTAGCATTTCTAGTGTTGAAAAAAAATCTTCATCAGAGTCCAGTCCAAGCCGGGAATAAACAACATGGAGACTGCTTTAGAAAGAAAGTTATAGTTTATTGAAGAGCAGAGCCAGAGAGAAAGATGGCTCTGGAAAAACTGACCATATGTAGCAGGGAGTGGTGGGCTTTTATACCTTCTTGAGCTTTTGTTTGGAGTTGTTCCTGTGGCATGAACTTTGACCTGAGTCTGAGTGGGCCTTTCTGGTATTCTGATGGTGGTGGGTTAATCCTATTATGTCCCAAAGGTCATATCCTGCTTACCTGGGCTGTGGCTAATGACTGTTGGATTTTTAGTGGGAAGAATTGTTGATTATGGGGATCTTTCTTTCTAATCCAAGCTTCCTGGCTCCAATCTTTCTGACAAGATTATCACATCTGCATTTCTGCAGATCTAGTTTCTGTTTGGGGCAGACAGACTTGGGAGGGTTGGTTTCTGCCTTTAAAATCCTTTGGGGAAATACGTTCTGCCTTTTTAATATTTCCCAAAATATTTCTTTCTCTGGATTCTTCCCACACTAGCAATCTACAGGAGAAGATGATAAGCTAAAGAAATAATTTGCAAATACTCCTTTATTCAAGGGCTTTTTAAAATATTTGATTACAAAATACTTAAATAGAAAAAGTTGGTTTTAGAGACCAAAATCCAAATTATGTCTCAAGAGGTGATAGCCCTGATCAGCTTTATATGGATTAACAGCTATTAGCAGGAGGCTTGGTTTATTTTTCAAATAGGGTTCTCCAGGAAATAGACTCGAATGGAAAGCTGAAACAATATAAACATCCTGGTAGAAAGCAAACCTTTAATATTTTTGCCAATAAAACTACATGGGTGTGTCCATGAACACATCAGAAGCTGATTGGAACTTGAAGGAGATTTAATCTAAGGTTGAATGCTCACTGATAGGGTCTTTTCTATATGAAATTACAGTTGTGATTTGTCACATGCCACCATTTATAACTTTGTGGAAAGTTACATTCTATTCAAACTCAGATAAGCATATTTGAATTACCATGTCTGATAGAATCAGAACAGAGCTGGAAGGGACCTTGGAGGTCTTCTAGTCCAACCCGCTGCTCAAGCAGGAAACCCTATACCATTTCAGACAAGTCTCTTCTTAAAAACCCCCACTGATGAAGCACCACAACATCTGAAGGCAAGCTGATCCATTGGTTAATTGTCCTCACTCTTAGAAAGTTTCTCCTTATTTCCAGGTTGCTTCTCTCCTTAATTAGTTTTCATCCATTGTTTCTTGTCCTGCCCTCTGGTGCTTTGGTAAATAAGTTGATCCCCTCCTCTTTGTGGCAACCTCTCAAATATTGGGATACTGCTATCACGTCACCCCTAGTCCTTCTTTTCTATAGACTACCCTTGGGAGAAGGGCGGGATATAAATCAAATAAACCATAAACCATAAACCAAACCCAAATCCTGCAATCGTTCTTCTTATGTTTTAGTCTCCAGGCCTTTAATCGTCTTAGTTGCTCTTCTTTGCACTTTTTTCAAAGTCTCAACATCTTTTTTGTAATGTGATGACCAAAGTGATACTAATACTTCAAGTGATAGGGACAGGTGAATCTGGAGGTCTGCCTTCATGAGACATTTCAGTTCTAGAAGATATGTCAGTCCACATCAGTGAACCACCTTTCTTTTTCAAACAGTCGAGTGTGCACATAACTCTTTGTTGATCCAATCAAAATGGACTCTTTTGATAATCTATTAACAAAAGTATATCTTCACCTCAATGATGTGCTTCCAAGGAGTTTCAATTGAATCTTCAACAATGTGTTTCCTCAGACTCTACCTAACCATAATATCTACCTGTTAACATTGAATATGCTACACAAGTTAACCTGGTCATCTCTAGATCTTTTAACTTCCAACTTGTTCTAGGAGTTCAATCTCACATCTAGACAGCATGTGTTGGGGAAGGTTGTTGCATTTTTAAAAAATTTGCTGGACAAATATCATTGTTGATGTCTTCCATCATTCTCATCATTCTTTTCTAATCTAGAGGCTATTTTTCACCAGTAATGTTAAATATACATGTATTTTTAATACTGATAAGTGCTATTCTGCTAAAAGCTTTCAGACAATAAATTTAAAAACATTAAAATTTGCATCATAAAATAGAAAATTTAGGACTACGAGTATAAAATTACAGTCAAATTTAATTAAGGAAATGCATTTGCACCTCTCATCTATATTATTAGTGCCAAGCATGAATTTTGTTACTGCAGGAAGTCATCAGCAAAAGGAAGCATATGAAGAGCCAGGAATGACTGACTAGGGACATGGAATTAGATTTAGCTTTCAAATCAAATCTAGCTTTTAGTGGCTCTATCAAATTTAAATCAATTCATAAAATATTATTTGTCAGAGGTACTATACTTAAATGCTACCTCAATGTCCTGACCAACAGCTCTTTAGAGAGCAGGAAACCAGGATTCCAGGTGAACAATACGAAAAACTGTTTACAAAGGGATGTGATGGGGTATCCCTTTTGGAACATGTCCATGCAAAGCCAGGCATGCAATCTGGAAGAATGATTTAATTTGCAATACTGATGAAAGCAGTGGTGTGACTTTAGTCTTAAACTGTACTGTTCAACCCTATGATTTTACCTACATATTGGGTAGAGCTGTGCAGCACTTCAGCTTAGATGTCCAAAAGGCTCTGTGTACCTTTTGGGAAGTAAATTTTAAATGATATGCATTCTATATAAGGGTTTACAATATACGTAAAGAAAAAAGGGAAAGTGATCAATCTACTAACAGAATAATAAAATAACAGAGTTGGAAGGGGACCTTGGAGGTCTTCTAGCCCAACCTGTTCAAGCAGGAAACCCTATACCAGTGGTTCTCAATCTTTTTAATGCCGTGACCCCCAACTGGTCGTAAGTCGAGGACTAAATCAGTCATAAGTCAAGGACTAAACCGGTCATAAGTCGAGGACTACCCAACCGATCGTAAGTCGAGGACTTTCCCTGCCCGGGAGCGCTGCGCATGCGTGGTTCCGCCCCCTGCGCCGGCCGAGGTGTAGCTGGCAAGCGGCAGAGACGGAGCAGGCCAACCACCAGCTGGCCCAGCTCAAGGGGGGTAAGGCACCCGCCGGAAAAGGGGAAAAAATGGCGGACAGCCTTGCTTGGCGACCCCCGTGAAATTGTCGATAATTTTCTCAAAGAGTAAGAGTAAAGAAGGGAAGAAATACTTTCCAATTGCAGGATTCTGTTAACGTAACTTTATAGTATAAAGACAGCGTCAGTTCTCGTATTTTGTACTTCCTTCTGGATTTCCTCAAAGGGCTAAGAAATTGCTCCAAATAATAATAAGGATTTCTATGCCCAGTAATTAAACAACAAAAAATCTAGCTTGCATCAGATATGAATGCTAAAGAGATTTTGGTAAGGTTGAAAGGGGGGACCTTGTGTTGTAAGGTTGTATTCATTAGAAAATAACACAGTACAAAAACAAAGAAAGAAAACCACATCTTTGGTATGTTTTAGAAATTGGAATCTTGGACAGGAATCTGGGAATTATCCAAGCTGTTTCTTAACATTTCACAAGTGTCCAGCAAGGGATTTTTGTTATAAATGCACATTTGATATAACTGAAATACTTCTGGTAAATCACTTGTTTCACTAGTTTATTATTTCACCTAATGCACCAATAACTATAGGAATATATATATTTTCAGCTCTTTCCTATCATCTACCCATTTTGATTGTTAGATCTCTATATTTTCTCTATTTTCTTTTCTAATCCTGCTTTCTGCTGTCCCTGGTTATTACACCTACAAAAAGTATTTTTTGTTCTCAATTATTGATATATCTGGAGTAAGAATGCATGAATAGTCTTATTAAGCTGAATCTTCTCAGTTCCTACAATAATGAGAATGCAGGCGTGCAAATAACCCATGTGGATAAGTATTTATATTTCAAAAGTCAGATGTTGCAAAATTAAGGGGGGGGGAGAGAAAGGCCTTTTTTTGGCTCATGGCAATGTGTCCCTCTTGGATGGGGAAAAAATATCTTCTAGCAAAGGATGCTGGGAAGAGAGAGGGGGGTTATGGTTTGGGCGTCTCTCTGGCAAATGTTTTTTATTTTGTTTTACTCGATTTTCTTTCATTGTTGTTACTTAATGAAAAATAAATGAGGGCATGAATGCCCTTATTTTTAAAACAGTTTTTTTTTTCATCTTGTGAAAAAAAAACCACAGATGGCCTTTTTAAAAACCACTCTACAGTCTGCTTGCAAAGGCAATGGACAGTGATTCATTTAGTTAATAAAATGATCCTAAATTATACCTCAAAGACATAGATAATAACATTTGAATTTTCAGCCTCCAGTTAAAATGCTTTTGATCATTTCTGGGAGGCTTAGGAAAAAAGCAGCCGCGAAGTAGAAGTAGTAACGTTCACAATCAAATGTACCCTTTATGAGGACAGAAATCAAATTATAGCCAAGGAGATTTACTCGTGAGCAAGTAAATCTCGTGTTTAGAATTGCACAGAGGTTTGCATTAAGCCTGTCTGATCTGATCACTGCATCCCTCTGCTTTGAGTACACGTCCTTGATAGCTCCGCTTTTTAGGTAAAGTGGATGCTCTTATTCTTATTTTACATTCTTACGTGAAGTAAGAATAAGAGCATCTTACAATAATAGCAGACGCCCCAAACCCAGAGAAGGGAGAGTCACTAATGGAAGCCTTCTAAATTCTGGAAACATTCGTTAAGGGAGAGACGTGACCAACTGCATTTAAGTTGCTTCCTTCTTCCCTTCCCTTCCCCACCCCCTACCCCCATGAATAGGGTTTGGGAGGAAAGGTTTAAAACCAAGAGATGGAATCAGTCCTGGCTCCTCTTTGCAAAAATAAGAATATGTTTTTGGCAGGGCTGAAGAGGTGGAGGTCAAAGCATTGGATGCATCAGAATGAGGTTTTTGTAAAAGGAAAGGCAGAGCCTGGGGGCGGCGTCAAGAGAGGAATCAGTCTGGAATCGTTACGTTCCCACAAGCGATCCAAAATCCAGCCCATCTTGAATACTGTTAACACTTATCTAATGCCAGTTTAGCGCTGACCATTGGTTGACGAGATTCTTGTATTTAAGCAGGAGCAATACATCAACTTAACTAGAATTTAACATGTGGTCATGATTCTTTACGCCTGACACTTCCCATTACAAAACTTGCTGCCTGATGCTGGATAAATCCTGGATTGGGTTTTTACATTCTGGTTAGCCATTGTAGGGATCTGCTGCTGCTTTGATGTGTGTCTTGATGCGAAATAGAGAGAAAATGTTCCAATGACTTTACATTGTTAGACTGAGCTTCCAAGACTGAAAACATCCACACACACACACACACACATGATGCCTGGTTATGCATTCTCTACTGCTGCCATGAAGTTAGATTCAGCTCTTCCTTTCATCTGGCATTCAACACCAACATAAAGTCATCTGATCTTGTTAAGACTGCTTGGTGGGGTCTTCAAACTTGGCCCTTTTATGACTCGTGGATTTCAACTCCCAGAATTCCTGAGCCAGCATGGCTCAGCTTGGAAACCTCTCTCTTTCTCCTCAGCATGGTTGGCTTAGGAATTCAGGAAGTTGAAGTCCACGAGTCATAAAAGAGCCAAGGTTGCCTATCCCTTATCTGTGGAGTAGGGATTTCTGGGTTCTCCCATTCAAGGACTAACCAGGTTGGCCTCTGCTTAGCTCTGGGGAGATAAACCAAGGTTGGCTAAGGCACTGCCATCTGCTGTGCCCATTATCTGATAGCGCTGGTCAATGAATTGTTTCAGCTTTGAATCTATTTGTATGGCGTTTGAGTTAGACGTGCCTTCTGGTTCCTCCACCTACAGAACTATAATTAATTAATTTATAGCCCAAGAAGCCAGCTAATTGTCTTGTTCTGTCACCCTTCCTATTCTTAACACGTTAAGAGTTGTGTTAATTTCACAGATTGTGAATCCATTCGGAGGAAATGAACCAAACCAAGTGTGCACTTCAGTAACACATTTTCCCTACACTTTTGGTTCCCCGGTGCAGCACGCTACAAATGGATTACAAGCCTGAAAAAGGTTGGTGGCACCAGTAGCAGTTTTGGAAATTACGAGCCCCAAATTTTGAGAGGGCACAAAAAGTTCATCCTGACAGCAGAGGTCTATCATTACTACATTTTTTTTTAAAAGCACAATAAGGTATAACTTTTTGAAAAGTAAAGAGATTTCATTCGCATCTTCCTATAGATACATTTGAATGCAGGTAATCCTTGACATATGACCACAATTGATCCCAAAATTTCTGTGGCCTCCCTTGCCACCGTTAAGCTGAATCACTGTGGTGGTTAAATTAGTAACACTATTGTTAAGTCAGTCTGGCTTCCCCATTGATTTTGCTGATCAGAAGGTGCAAAAGGGGATCACTGCAACCGTCATAAACACGAGTCAGTTCAATTGGAACATACTATCATATGTGGTGGGAGTGCATGCGAGCTTGTGATTTTTGGACTAAGGTTAAAGAATGGCTGGAAGAAATACTAGAGCGAGTGGTTAAGTCAAAACCAGAATTTTTCCTATTAGGTATAACAACGCAGAAGTATGACAAAGGCGCACTCTATTTGATGCTACACATTCTAACGGCTTCCAGACTGGTTTATGCTCAAAATTGGAGGAATAAAGGAATTCCAACGGAAGAAGAAATCCTGTATAAAATTTTATCATGTGCTGAGATGGACAGGCTTACAATGGCTATGAAAGACAAGACAGAACTGGAATATTTCAAAATCTGGGACAAATTTTATCACTGGTATGAATCAAAGAGAACCGCTTGGATCTTAAGCTAATGATAGGATTGTAACATATATATATAACTGTAAATATAACTGTATATATAATTGTATTGTATAGAAGAATGAGGCTTATATAGAGGTTAAGGATGATGTATTAAGTTTTTGTATTATGAGAAACAAATTGTTAGGAATACTTATTCTGGAATGTCACGTATGTCCATTTTTGTTTTAATCGTATTATAAATAAAAAACTTTTTATTAAAAAAAAATTCAGTTCAAGTTTAGGATCATTTTACCACTGAAATCTTTCCTCATCAATCTCTAAAAAAACAATGAGGTTGTCCCCTGAAGCTTAATGGCTAAATTTTAGGGCGTTTTAAAGGTCCAATGAACATAAAAGAAAAACTAGATAAGGACTTTGATGTTCTCTGTCCTTTCTCTGTTACCGGTATAATATTCCAAAATATTCTTTTTTAAGAGAGGAAGCAGATTTGATGGCCCATTCTCTGGTATCAGGAATTGGGAAGGGGGATACTGTTGTCTGTGCAACAGCTCGGGTGACCGATTATGTGTGGAGATGAGAACTGTCCCGCTGCTTCAGAATCTGTCAGCAGATCTGAAAAAAAGAGGACAAGGGCAGCTGGTGAGAAGGTGAGGGATGGAAAGAAGGGACAGCAGAGAAATGCAGGTGAAGAAATAAAAGCAGAAGAAAAGGAGAGAGAGATTAACCTGGAAGGAGACCACAGGAAGCGAAATCTTGCAACTGTATTTTGTGTGGACTTCTGGGAGGGGAAAAGGCGAGAGCAAAATTGCACAGGCTAGCCAGGTAAATAATGTCAAGGGAGAGCTGGAATTTTATCTGCATCTCCTCCCTGTCCTGGCTCGTATCCTTTGATCTTATCTTTTGGGAGGACTCTTTCTTTTCTCAGAAGCTCTGGCACGATGCAAATCTAAATGATTAAAACTGTCCTTCTTGGGAAATGCAAAACAAACTCCCCCAGGTAAGGCTTAACTTCTCTGGAGTTTATTGTCCTCCTGGGATTGCTTTCTTTTTCTTTCTTTCACAACAATGGCTTTGCCCAATTTTGCCTGCAGAAAACTTCTTTTTCTGCCTGTCACTCTCAGGAACCTTCAAGCTTGTTGCCAAGGAATACTTCCTGTTTCTCACAAATTGTTTAGCGCTGTTGCTGTTTTAAGCAAAATGGTGGCCATAATTCAGAATTAAGACTTAAGGCTGCAGGCCAATGGATATTTGCCTGAGAAGAGGCTCTTTTAATAAGATGTTAAGCTTGACAGAACCAAACTGCTGACTGCACCATGGTATATAGTTCTGGGGCATTAAACCATTCAT
The DNA here is from genome assembly GCA_032467975.1 of Trimeresurus albolabris. Classification (NCBI taxonomy): domain Eukaryota; kingdom Metazoa; phylum Chordata; class Lepidosauria; order Squamata; family Viperidae; genus Trimeresurus; species Trimeresurus albolabris. Next base: position 84,666 of record JANHFS010003219.1, on the reverse strand, counting down.
GAAAATGGCTTAGGAAGGTTCCTGTGCAATTTATATCAGCTTCTGCTCTTTGCCCCATTTGGCTTCTCAATTGTCCAAAGGCCTCATTTTGGGGGCCATTGTAGAGAAGGAACTGCTTTGTCTCCTGGCTGGTCTAGTTGTTGTTGTTGTTGTTGTTGTTGTTGTTGTTGTTATTATTATTATTATGGATCATCGCACAGTCAGCCAGATGTTCAGACTGGATTTGGCAT
>JANHFS010003219.1:53220-63317 GCA_032467975.1 Trimeresurus albolabris | reverse complement strand
AATGCTGGCTGTGGAATTCTGGGAGTTGAAGTCCACATGCCTTAAAATTGTCAAGGTTGAGAAACACTGTTTAATCAAACAAGTCCAGCTGCGTTTTGAAAAGGCACTTTTGGGACAACCATGACCTGGATGACTGAGAATCTCCATAGACAGGAGATTGTGAGTTCTGCTCCCACTTTAGGCATGAAAGCCAGCTGGGTGACTTTGGGCCAGTCCCTCCCTCTCAGTACACAACTGAGGCTCAGACAAGAAGCCGATTGGTCAATTCCGGTTGCAACCAATGGCCACAGTCTCCTGGTTTTTAGACTGCTGCCTTCACCACTAGGCCAAACCTGTTGGCCTGGGACTAGAGAGGGATGAATGAAAATTTCTAGAAAATCAGCACGTGCACCAAGGATGTCTTGTTTCCAAAATATCTAGCCAAAAGACCTGGCTAAGGACAATACACAGGGCCTGGAAAAAGCGACCCACTGAATCTGGACTAACCCCAAATTTCTTTCATCCCTCTGGCATATTTGTGCAAGTGTTTTGTGGGATGGCTCTTCCAATCGAAAAAGATTCAGCTACTGAAATGTGCCTGAATGGTTGTTGGAACTGCTGGCCTTGACTGACTTTTGCCCATCCTGTTCTGGAGCAAGGGCAGGAACTGCCTTGAGCAATTGCTTTTTTGCTATCCTCTCTTGTGATTTGCATCGTTCTGAACTTGGAGAGGATTCTCAAGCTGGCCAGGTGCAGAAGATCCTGCCTTTGCCACTGGCTGAGCTTTACCTTCATGGCATCCAAGCAGCCTTCCTTTTAACTCCTGCTCACCGGGGAAAATTGTGGGAAATGACAAGCTTGTAATATTTATGGTTCTCTTTCAACTGGCTTGGACTCCTACAGGTACCCATCATGTAAAGAAGCCTCGATTCGTATTTCCCTCCCCCCCCCCCTCATTAAAAAGAAGGCTCTTTGGGAATTTCAACAGATGTAACAAAGGCAACAGCAGGTGTGGCATAATAAAAGCAAAGCACTTTGAACTGTCAGCCACTGCTGGGCCAGGCTTTGTAGCGCTCGGGTGGAAGTATGCTGGTTCCACTTCAAAACAGCTGCTCTCTCACAAGTAGACCCTTGGCTCCCCTTCCTTCACAGCACAGTTAGGAAAAACCAATGCTCAGACTGAAAAGGCCAGCTCAATCCTCTTCCCACCATCCCCCTGAAAAGATTAAAAGCTTGGAAGAAGCCTCAGCAGGTCAGCACTGATCCTCAATCCTGGCTACAGTTCAGATGTAGAGCGATGCTGCAAAAATAAAACATTCCTTTTTTGGTGTGTGTGTTCTGTTAAAAAGATGCCAACATCAAAATCAAGATTTGGGAAGGACAAAAGTATTACATTTCATAACCCTACAGAAATACCATTCTTATTTAGCATCTACTGTAATGCACACTAGGCTTTAGTGTTGTCTAATTTCAAGATAATGTAGATATGCTATCAAAAAACACACAGAAATACTTGCACCGAGGATCTCTTTGGCCGAGCAACAAAAAGCTGAATCAACTGAACCAACAATATGCTCTCTGTGACAATACCCACAATGGAGGATTGACGTTTTGGTTGGTGAAGTTGATGGAACCAGCAGAAATGGCTAAATTAACTTCTGTGATTAGAGAAAATAGCAATATATACAGTTATGGTAACTTCTTGTTACTTTTTGCATAAAATGGGAAAAAATGCACTTATGATTTGTGATTTTGATGATTAGGGAAAAAAAACCCCTGGGTAATAGAAAGGAGTGAGCTTTATTTTGCCACGATAGAGTAAGAGATAACTTTGTAATTGTACTTATAGGTACTGCAAGAAAAATTGGAAATTTCATTAAAAAAATTTTTTTTTCTGTCTACAATATTGTCTGAAATGGTGTAGGGTTCCTGCCTGAGCAGGGGATTGGACTCGATGACCTCCAAGGTCCCTTCCAACTTTATTATTATTATTATTACAAGCATTCTCACACAGGTCTTATTACTAAAAACAGTGTCCTGTTTTCCTGGAAACAAGGATATTGCTTAAGATTTCAGCTCATCCTCTCATTTTTGTTTTCTCACAGTTCTAGCTTCTTATACTGTAGACAGAGGCAATAAAACAACACAAAGACTTTGCATAGATAAAATCTTTCATAAATAAAAATATTTATATTTAAGAAAAGACTTTTCTTCAAGAGTGTGAATGCACAAAACAGTTTGGCTGATTGAGGCAAAATCCTGCTCCATTCCTATAACGCACAGGAGGGGGTATTTTCCTTCGTTCACAATTGTATTCTGACTTTGCTTTGGACTCTATCAAAGCAAGGTATCCCTTAGGCTGAGCTGCGAAGAGCTTCTTTCTACATTAATGCAAAAAGCTTTAGGAGTCTGCAGCATGTCTACAGTTTCCTTATGTTTATATTTTGAACATCTGATATTAGATCGTACAGTAGCGAGCATCAAGTGTTATTATACACAATGGTCCTGTAGTTTTAGAGCCTGTATCACGTGTTTGCCAATGTGTGTGCACACACATATAAACATATACTATAATGTTAGTTGGGGGGGGAAATAAGACTATCGTGGCACTTTCTCAAAAATATTTGGAAACAAAATAAAAGTGGAAGGCACTGGTACCTGGTTAGATTAGAGGCCTACAGTGAAACAAAGTTTTATTCATTAGTAGCCAAAATTGAGTGGCTGTGACATAGTTTTAAAAGAAGTAGCTTCAAGAAAACCTAAGATTTTTTTTTTATCTGAACTAAATAAATTTATGAAAAGCATTGTATGAACAAGGTCAACCTGACTTCTATTATAGAAAAATAAATCTTCCTAAAGACTTCTGGGAATACTTTTTTTTCCTGAAAACAAACGAGAATGTTGGATGAATTAAAGTAAGAAAGCCTGGGAAAGGTATTTTCTTATTCGGAGTCTTGTTCATTGGATCAAATTGACAGTTGTAATGCTTTATGCACAGGTGCAGAAGCAGAAAATGAACCCAAAAGGAATTTGCAAGTGAGTTGTGTGTGTATTTAGGGATTCCACAACTGAATGGATAAGCAGACAGAAACTGACGTTATATGTGATCCCTATCAATGAGTATAATAGAAGCCAATCTAACCTTACAATGGAGTTTACAAGACCTTGCCATTAGACCTCTGCTGGATCAGGAAGATTGACAGAATGTAACACGTAAGATCATTGTTCACATCTTTAATCAAATAATCTTCTTTAATGGTGAGGACACTGAAGATCATTTGATATAAATGAAGGCAGTTTTCATTGATTCTCCTAGAAGTACGTAATGATTTATTCTTTATTAATTAATTACACAAACAAGGGTGGGGAAGGATCAAATCAATTTCAGTTTCAGATGATGGTAATGGTTTTCCCTTCCCAATAGTTACAGATTTCTAATATAGTATTTAATATTAGTATATTAATAGTATGACTTAATGGCATATTTTCATGCCTGAAGAACATTAAAAGAGGAAGAAAACCATTATCTGATGTCAGTATCAGAAATTTATCCATAAAATTTAGAGTCCTTTGCTTAGTTCGCTCCCATCAATAAGGTATCTTACATCTGAGCACCAAAGTCCAAAATTCTAAACATTTAAAAATTCCAAAATTTCTTTCCAAATATAATTAGAAGCAGTTACACTCAGTTAAACTGGTTCAGATCCTATTTGATTTCTGCAAATCCCTATTTCAATAGGCATTCTTGACAAGTCACGAAAACTTCAGAAATACACAGATGTGTATGAAAAGCCCTACATCTCAATTCCAGTTCTCCATCTGTAAATCAGAAATTATAGCAATTTATCAGCAGTGATCTTAGGAAAATTAGGATGAGGTTGCCCATCACTTATCTTTTTGCCTAGAATTGATACCATTCCCACCGTAAAAAAATATATACACCTAAGAAATCAGATGTTGCCATATTATCACTTTTTTCACCTTGTCGTTCCATTGTTTCCCATCACATTGCCAGTTCCAATTCTTTCAAATGAATTAACTAAAATTAACTAGTGTTTCTCTTGGTGCAATAATGTGGGTTTTGTGGCCCCACAGTCTGATTTTGATGCTGGCCAGTCCTTTGTGTATTACAAAGGCCACTGTTTGTATATCAGCGTCTGCGTTTGAGTTTCTTTCAATATTAGATAGACCTAGTGCATTTGAAACTTTTTCAAGGAAGTTATCATTTAATGAACAAATGTAGAGTTGTCGTTACAGAATTGTAAAATATGTTAATGTATTCAGAAATTGAACATTAAAATACATGGGACGGATCCAACAGTGTCATTCGGCTGGCAGATGCTATTTTGCCAGTGGAACAGATTCTTAATGTTCATACCCCCTAGGTACCCCCTCCCATATCTGAAAGAACCTCTGGGGTAGTTTTTCCACCCATCCAAAAAAATGGCAGGGGAGGGTTCAATAATGGGAACCGTTGTCAAGAGCAGAATTCCCTCACCTAAGGGGGGGATGCAGCTCTGTGAAAGAACCCGTTACACTTAAAATAATGAGCTCTACAATACTGGTAACATTTGTATATATTTACACCCTACTCCAATTTAGAATATTTTTTCCCAATCAAAATGAGGCATAGCATTATCATTGTCACACTGCGTGTTACGAACAGCCTTTAATCTGCACTTTCTCATTACATTCTCTGTCTCTTTGAACACTATTCTACCCTTGCTAGTTATCTCACTCTCCTTTTTTCTAAGAATAGTTCTTGCTAAGCTACCAAGTAATATCCTACAATAGCTTTTATGTGATCTTTCTAAACTAGGTCTTACCGTTTATTCCCTTTGGAACACATCTTGTTATTTTTTTTAATACGTTGGGGGAGGGGGGTTGGAAACTTTCCAGAATTTTTGTAGAACCTTATATTAACCCAAGATATGCAAAATGTAGCATCCTTAATATAACAATCAAAGAAAACCGTACATATGCATACAAATGCACACATCACAGCAATGTAAAAAAAAAAAATACAGCCAACAAAACAAAGCAGCTACTGTTTTATTTCCAGATAGTATCTTGTATTTCTGTTGTTTTTTCAGATAGTAATCCATTATCAAGGAACATTCTAAAATAATATGGAATACAGCCTCTCGGTCTTCGGTACTTTACCATGTTTGCTGAGAAATGATTATCATCAAAACTATGTCAAGCATGCAACACAGTTTGGAAAGCAGACCACGGGTTCTGGTTTTTTTCACTCTTACCAGGGTCTTGCCTACATTTCCCTAAGCTGAACCAGTTTTTCTTAAATACTGCCTTATTAGTACAAAAAGGTCTATATAAGCTCTATACATTTTTCTCCAGTAGTTGTGATTAAGACTGCAGCCTTCGGCTTATATAGCAGCTTAATGATGTGTGTAACATTATTACTAAGAAATTCGGGAATAAATTTTGTACAGTAGGGAAAATCTATTTTAAATTCCCTAATTTTTGCTTCAAACACCCATAAACGTAGACAGTTCAATTGGAACAGGACACAACGTCTTTCAAAGCAGTAGCATATCCTGAACTTTTATTAATATAGGTAGTCTTCGTGGTATGACCATTGTTGTTAATTGCGAAGTCGTGTCCGACCCATCGCGACCCCATGGACAACATTCCTCCAGGTCTTCCTGTCCTCCACCATCTTCTGGAGTCCATTTAAGTTCACGCCTACTGCTTCAGTGACTCCATCCAGCCACCTCATTCTCACATACATAGCCAAAATAAATCAGATGTAATCTTATCATTTTTAGTTTCTAGTGATGTGTCTAATTTTATGCAATTTCCATGGTATAAGCAATAATTTATGCTGGTACCACAGTTCATTATTTTTTCTTCAATTAACCATTCTTAAAGTCCAACTCTCATATCCATATATCGTTATAAAAAAAACTATTCTAACTAGCTTACCTTTTGTATTTATATCAGTATCTTTGCTTTTTAAGATCTTCATCATGTTAACCATGAATATCCTAGATTTGATTTCAGAACTACTTTCATGAACAGTTTTGGATCCAAAGAAGATAAAGTCTCAAACTAATTCAATTTCCTCCTTGTTGATTTTAATCATCTTATGTCTATCTGCAGCTGCTGTCATTATCTTTGTTTTCATGTTAAGATTCAATCCTACTTTTTCACCTTCGTCCTTAATTTTCCAGATCATTTGTTCCAAGTCTTTGACTTTTATTTTCTTGTTCTTTTAAGATTGCACAGGAAATTGAATGGTATTGCAACTTATATTCATAAAAAGTCTGGAAGTGAGTACTACTAGTGCATTTTGTTGAAAACAGAAAGATATTGGATTATGTATGTTTGCCATATTCGTATTTATTTTGCTTGTGAAACATTAAATAGTAGTAGATGGTTTCCCACAAATATTAAAGCTGTGCAGAGGCTTGGATTTAAATGGTGGTACATGTGCAGCTCTAGTCAGAAATATCTGAGATCTTCTGAGAGATGTGCATTCTCCTGAGATCACATGCTGCTCAGAGAACAGCCACTCAGGAGAAAGCTGAGACTACTTTAAAGATAAAGAAACTGAATTTGTCATTGTCACAAGAAATTATATATGCTCTGGGCATGTTGTAACAAAACTGTTCTTGTGAGTCATTTTTTAAAAAAAATTCTTTTGAGGTCAGGAAAAAATTAACTTAATCTGTTCCAGTTTGTATGCAAGAACAGGTCAACTCTTCAGACATGATCTCTTAATAATGTTCCATAGAACGAAATGTAATAGCTTCCTTATTTCATCTTCTAAGAATTGAAGAATAAGAAATTGTTCCCATAACATATATCCATAAATACACTTTTTTTCTTCTATAAAATTGGCAGCAAATCCTTGAAAGGTATGAAAAAAGCCACTTATTAGGGCCATTATATAGAATGGGATATTTGGAGCGAATAAGACGAGAGGGATAGTCTTAAATGTTTAACATAAAGATCTTGTTAAATAATTGAAATCTGTTTCTGTATGAAGTTACTCTTGTTTTTCCCCCCATATTCAGGTAATATTCTATATTATTTATTTGCAAAATCTGAAGAGACAAAATCTGTAAAAATCCTAACTCAATCAATCTGATTGTTGCTGGCTTTCCTTATGCACTATTTCCCTCTTCTAGCAGTTCAATATTTTATCTGGGTTTTTTTCCCTTCTACATATTGCTATTATTGTCTTTACAGTTTTTGAACTAACCTCCTTGCTGTCCTCAAATCAGTCAGTTTTGTCCTCTTGAACACACTGCCTTGTAATCAGTAGTTCCACATGAAGGAAACTGTTAATAGATATTACCACTTTGGATTGCTGAAGGTTAAACTCTGTGATTGTTGCCCTTTTAGTTAGTATTTGGTTGCACGAAATTCACCTTCTTTTTTTCAAAATCAAAATTTCTTTAACTGCTTTCTGTCCTTTTAGAAAACTTTTCCTATCTTATTACCTTAGTGCAGCTTCCTTTTCCCCATATCTTTGCTTCATATTATAAAATTAGAATCAAATTTAAGAAAATGTTTATTAACTGTATTTATAACAGGTAAGGGAAACCTGCATACCTTTTCTTTGATATTCAGAGAATCTTATGTTTTCAGTTGCTTATTAATTTTCTGTGGTTTGGAATCCCTTCTTGGAACTTCTTAGAGCAGAAGTCCCAAACCTATGGGCTGCGGCCCACTATCATGGCCTCTTTGCTACCGGGCCACATTAGTGGCTGGTCAATGCACCCCCTGCCCTTGCATCAGTGCTAGCCGAACTGTGAGCTTCTTGCCGGTGCTAGGCGAGCCGCAAGCCTCTCACTGGCGCTAGGTGAGCCGCGAGCTATAAGCCATTCACTGGTGCTAGGCGAGCTTTGAGTCTCTTGCTGGCGCTAGGCAAGCTGCAAGCCTCTCGCCGGTGCCAGGCGAGCCACGAGCCTCTCGCCGGTGCTAGGCAAGTTGCACGCCGGTGCTAGGTGAGCCTTTCGCTGGTGCTAGGCAAGCCATGAGCCTCTCGGCACTAGGTGAGCCGCACGCCGGTTAGCCAACTGAGCAACACGCCAGTGCTAACAGCCCCATTTGCAGGGCATGCATGCTCATGGCCCCATCCGCACGCACGCAGCCACATTTGCACATGTGCATATACGTGAATAAAGGTGCCTGACCTTCCCTTTCCCATCTGGCTGTCAACCCAGAAAGGTTGGCGACCACTGTCTTAGAGCATCTTCTAGGTAAAGTCTTTTATCATGTGGCAAGTGTTTTGAGGTTATAGTTTACAGATAGTGCTTGACTTATAATTACAGATGGGACTAGAATTTCCAGTGCTAAACTGGTCAAGTGAGTTATGCCTGATTTATGTTCTTTTTTTAACTACAATTGTTAAGCAAATTGTTAAGCAATTAAGCAATGCAGCTAAGCCAATCCAGCTTTCCCCCCATTGACTTTGCTTGTTGGAAGTGGAATGGAAAGGTCACAAATAGTGATCAAATGAATCCGGGATACTGCAACCATCATAAATACATACTGGTTGCAAAGCACTGGAAATTTCATCATGTGTGTAGGGATGCTGCGATGGTCATAAGTGTGAGAACTAGTTATAAGTCACTTTTTTCAGTGCTGTTATAACTTTGAAGAATTGTTTTAAGTCAAGGTATCTATAAATATCTCCCCCAGGTAAATGCTCTTAAAAAAATAAAAGAAAGCAGGAACAAAGAAATATCAATTATATGCAGCCAGGGTGTTACAATATTTGGGTAAGAGTTTGTAAGGAGCTCTGCTGAAAAGCTACGGCTTCTTTTCCATCTTTTAAGGTTGGAAAGTAAATGACAGAGCATATATCCCTTGACATAATCTTCCAATTCATTTAGACAGATATAGATTTCTTACTAATTTAGGAGCAGAATATGGATTAGACTGACAATTATATATTACTGTGGTCTGATTACTTTGTGATCAAATTGTATCCTAGACCTCTGCAAAATGGTCTGGTTCCAGAACCAAATAGACCAGGGTTTCTTGATAATGAACGGTATTGTTGCACATCTGGACAATCTCCAAAACACAGAGCAAGTTATGTTACTAGATGAAATTGCCTTTGGAATGACCCTAATCCTAGGCAACTCTTTTTTTTTTTTTTACTGAGGGGGAGTATGAAGAAGCAGAAAAGATGCTAGTTGGGAAGGTGAGTAGGACAGTATCTTGAGTTTCAATTTATCCTGAGCTTGCAAAACACAGGGAAAAGAGGGTATCATCGTCTTTACTACTGGAGACGATGCTACTTAAGTTGCTAGACAAGTCATTTGCTGCTGGATACTATAGATGGTGAATGCTTCTTTCCAGATGCTCTGCAACCATCCTTGATGAGGGTGGTTTTACACCCTCTCTTGAAGAGGCCATATCCTGCTCTTGACAGTATTTGATAACTTTCATCCAGTTATCATTTCTTCTTTCCTCTTTAGGAAACGTTGTTGAGAAGGTAATAAGGACTCAATTGCAGATTTAAAGGAAACAAATCATCTTGACCTCTTTCAATCAGGATTCAGACTCGGTCATGGATGGAAATAGCATTGGTTGCTTAGTGGATTGCCTTTATTTAGCCTTGATAAGGAGGTAGGAGAGATGAAATACTTTCTGGGTGCTGGAAAAGGGAAAAGAAAGGGGAAAAAGGAAAGAAAGGAAAGAAAAAGGCTGAGAAGTGTCCCATTTTCTTGTCTTTAAAAAGAGAGAGTGGTTTTGGGCAGACCTTAAGATTCTGTCAATATACCCTACATAATAAAGTAGCATTCCTGAAATTTCTACAATGTCTTGTTTTTTGACCTGATATATCTTGGAGGATTCATTGTATGGGGAGAGTGTGTGAGATAACAGGAGATCTATTCAGCATCTTGGTGGCATTTTGTACTATCGTATGCTTCTGGATTACCTACAAGGATTAGCCACTGGGAAAATTATTTTGCAGTAATTTTATTCCAATCTGGGTAAGTACTTTCAGATTCTAGTTATGGGATATGAATGTCAAGTCTTTAATTACTTCAGTCAAGGTTCTATCAATTCCTTTTCTGCACAATATGATCACTGAGATCATGGTTCCCCCAAAAAAATACTCCATCAGGGAGGTG
>JANHFS010003218.1:109033-122073 GCA_032467975.1 Trimeresurus albolabris | reverse complement strand
CTTCCCCAGTAGCATATTGGACACCTTCCGACCTGAGGGGCTCATCTTCCAGTGTCATATCTTTTTGCCTTTTAGTATTGTCCATGGGGTTTTCATGGCAAAGATACTGGAGTGGTTTGCCATTTCCTTCTCCAGGAAATGGAGAAGGAAATGGCTGTATGGGATAGATTGTGTTATTTTGGAAGAGAATGTGTTAACTTTAAGAGTTTGATTTAATTACCTAAGACAGTGTTGCTTTCATGTTTTAAAAATGGGTGTAGTTAATCCTATGGGTTTCTAGGGAACTAGGACAGAATTATTATGGAGCTGAACCTCTTAACCAAGACAAGAAAGGCAGTGGGATAGTGCAAAGATGACTATAATGAAGACAAAATAACCACAAACCATTTCATCTAAGGCAAGCCAAAGACACATATCCCAAATGTTCTTTATAACTTCTATTTCTCTCTTGCACAAGAGATGGGGTTTTTCCCCCCCTCCACTTCCTCACATGGATTGTCAAACAATACTGGAGTAACTCTGGTTTTATGCTTTTTTATACCTACAAAAAATATTTTTTTGCTTGCCACATACAGTATTTGCTGCCCATCTTTATCATATGCCGAAAATGAATTCAGTGCATTATCTCAACTTTCCTTTATATTCAATCATATGTTGAACTACCAAGCTCTAAAATCAAATTCTTAAGGATATTATATGCTTTTCGTATAAGTGGGCCCTTGGCAGACGTAGAACATTAGAGTATCTATGTGTACTCTGGATAGTTTCTCACATCAGAATTCTGGCTTATTCTGCTGGTATATGCTGCTTCATCATCCTCATTTGACTCTTCCTGCCAGGTTAAATAATCACGAATAGTTTAATTTAGAGTAATGTGTGAACCATGAATATTGGCTTGCTTGAAAAAAACCTGAAAAAGAATCAAATGCACATATATTTATTCGTTCCACTTATTGGTAGCAAACTCTGCCTATTCTGTGCAGTACAGCAGGGGTCTCCAACACCCGGCCCACTACTGGGCTGTAAGCCATTTGGAACTGCACTGCGGGAGCAGTGGGCAAGTGCGCACGCATGCATTCCCACTTGCATGAGCAGCAGGCAAGCCTCTGCACATGCACTCCATTTGTATGAGCAGCAGGCACAAATGAGTGAGCAGCACACACTCATGAGCGCCTGCCACTGCTCATGCAGAACCATTAACAATAGCACCTTCCCCCCAGTCCGCAAAGCCAGAAAGATTGAACTCTGTAGTACAGAGATGGAGACACCCTTGCTGGTACTACACCCCCAACTCCATTATGGTATAAATTAGCTGGAAAGTTCCCTGATATTTGCCAGAGTTTTACCAAGACAATCTTGATTGTGAAGGGATGGTTTGTTTCATTCATCATGGGAATAAACCAGAAACATCCTAGAAGAATGCAATTACAAACCACTGAAAACCACAAGGTTATAGTCACCCAAGGATCAAACTTGACATGTGTCAAGTCTCTACTGTTACCTTGTACAGACTAATTGAGCCCAAAATTTCTGTTGGTAAGCCAGACAGTTGTTAAGAGAGTTGTGCCCCATTTTACAACCTTTTTGGACACTGTTGTTAAGTGAATCATTGCAGTTTTTAAGTTAGTAACACGGTTGTTAAGTGCATCTGGCTTCCCCATTGACTTTGCGTATCAGAAGGTCACAAAAGGTGATCACACAATCCCAGGACATTGCAACTGTCATACTGTAAATACACGCCAGTTGTCAAGCGTCCAAAGAGAGAAGCAACCTAGAATTAAGGAGAAACTTCCTGACAGTGAAAACAATTAACCAGTGGAACAACCTGCCTCCAGAAGCTATGAAAGCTCCAACACTGGGAGTTTTTAAGAAGAGACTGGACAGCCATTTGTCTGAAATGGTATAGGGTTTCTTGCCTGAGCAGGGGGTTGGACTAGATGACCTCCAAGGTCCCTTCCAACATTATTATTATTGTTGTTGTTGTTATTATTATTATTATTATTATTAATAATAATAATAATAATAATCAATTTCAACTTCTCGCGGAGAAAAAAAGATCTCACAAAATTGGAATTGATTGAACTTTTTAGTCCCAACCAGTCTGCTGTTACCACCACAGCCACACCCACCCAATGGGCCACGCCCATCTGGCACCCGATAATACATAAGTGGGTTTTGGGTTGCAGTTTGGGCACTCGGTCTTTAAAAGGTTCGCCATCACTGGTCTAGCATGAATAGATCATGAGTAGTAGAGGAAAGAGTAGCTTTCTTAGAATAGAACCATAGCTGGTAAAATAGTACTTCTGACTACTACTACCATGTCAGTTTTGCTATCTCCAAAAGCATTCCTGTGCTGTGCTTTGGTCTACAACCAGGTGTATTATCCATCTTCCTTCTTTACTCATAGTGTTACCATCCTGTATGGATTAAAGCTTTTTGCCTTCATCTGTTCTAAATGTTATATATTCTCTATATAACAGAATTTCAGGGTTGCTAAATACTGAACACGGAAGAAGATGCCCTAGGAGCATAATCTGAGAATCCCACATTTATTTTATGTACATTTCATATGCAACAACATTCATAATTCATATCCTACACAGTGCATCTAAATGCTTCAGTAGCCTTTCTAATATATTGTAGCTAGAATTCATATCCACGAAAATACTTTCTATTTGCCAAGCATTCCTTGTCGCTCTTTGTCTAATGTCAGAAGCCACAGTGTACCTTCAGTGAAATCACAGCAATGTGGTCAAAATAATGATATCAAATGAGCGTTAATTTTTTGTTTCCCTTAGGTTCAGCGTTTACGATTCATAAGATGATAAAAAAAATTATAGCTAACAATATATAAAAAAGCTGCTTAGAGAGGCTTTGATATGAAAAGAGCAGCCAATAAATTGAACATGTAAAATAAATAAATAAAATAGTTGTGCAAGATTAATGAAAGAAATGAATTATTATTATTTATTAAATTTATATGCTACCCAACTCCTAGTTTACAAACTGTTAAAACCATTTAAAACAAGAAAACAATGCAAAACAAAAAAAGGAACAAAGGTGGCAGAGATAATAAACCCAGATAAGAACAAAGAAAAGGGAAAAAAAGGAGGGAGCTTCAACCATGCTTGTCAAAGGCCTGGGCAAAGAGCCAGGTCATTTGGGCCATTTGAAACACCAGTTGTGGTTTCTCACACATTTATTACTATACTGCTCAAAAAAATAAAGGGAACACAAACTCCTTCAGTTCCATGTTAAAATGTTCCCTTTATTTTTTTGAGCAGTATATATAATTACTACTTGGAACTCAATATGTTCTGAACAAGTATGGGTTTTTTTGTGTGTGCTCAGGGAATTGCTAAAAGAATAATACTTAGTCAAGAAAACTGAATAGAAAATTCTGAAACTCCAGATAGGATTGGGTTTTAGAGATATGTAATCTGACAATTTCTGAGAAAATTATATATTCTGCCAGTCAAAAAGAAAGTTATGTTATCTCTTCATTTGGAAAAAAAATTGGACAGGGTTGGTGAATATTGAAAGCTTTTGTTCAAAGATTTACAAAATAAAGTGATTACAAGCTTTTGATCTCTATTTTTTTATTGTTATAGCAGGTTGTTTATTTTGTTTTTGATTTTGAGTGGTGAGTTCATTTATTATTTCAGGTTTTCTGCTATTTCAACTTCTTTTGAGATGTCAGTTACAGTCTGGCCTAGTACACACTGAAGATAGACACTCATGCCTTGTCATATCTTTACAGGTATCTGCCGTGAAGATCAGCCCTTTCAGCAGCTGATGAATGAAGCAGCATATTAGCTTACCAAGCCATTGTGATTCTACTGTGTCATATTGCTGCACTAGTTGCTCTTGTGGCTGGTTTGCTTCTGTGTACAATTCAAGGGCTGGTGCCTACTTTTTAAACCCTAGTGTCTATTGCTCATATTTCTAAGAGATTCCTCCCTAAACAGATGCTGCCTATCTGACCAGGTGACAAGAATGGCTGCAGAAGATCCTCTGTTCTTGGGAGGTGCAGGAAGAAGAAACCCAACAGCAGAGATTCTCTGTGGGTGCTTCTTCCTGTGGAAAAGTCTATTTTTCAAAACCAAGATGACTTACAGCAAAGCAATCTGGTAAAAAAAAAAGCCATTCTGATCTTCATTGAGCTATGCCTTCAATCCATTTTCAAAGTGGATTTAACATCTTGAAGATTTTTTGTCTATCAGTGTTGACTCATGGTGTCTGCCAGACAAATCCCTTCAGTTTTCTTGACAAGGTTTTTTGGGAAGTCATTTGCCCTTGCCTGTTTCCTAGGGCTGAGAGAAAGTGACTGGCCCAAGATCATCCAGCTGGCTTTATGCTTGAGGCAGGACTAAAACTCAGAGTCTCTTGGTTTCTAACCTGTGCCTTAACCATGACACTAAACTGAATCTTATATGAAGGATTTAGAACACTATAATTTCTGAAAATTTCTATTTTAGACAAAGGTACACTCAAACTGAATGTATTCTTTTTCAACAATATTCCTTTCCCTGTAACAGAACAGTACAATATAAGAATACTGCACAGGAAAGTTTCAGTTTTTGTTCAGGGTTTGTTTGTTTGTTTTTTGCTTTCAAATTGAAAGCAAACAATTTTTTTCTATTGAATCTAACTGACCTAGCTTTAATTGGTGGCTAAAATGAGCAATCAGAATTATAAAATAATCTACCTAATCCCATTGTTTATGTCATAAATATGATTATTTTTATTAGTCTGTCCCTTAATTTCCATAGCAACCAATTTAGCTAGCAAGTGAGTTTGCACAAGTGTGTGATGTATAAAATAGAGCAGTTAATGCATGCCCCCAAAAGACCTCAAAATGTAATTTTTTTAAAAAAAAATCCACATGATAATGTGTTATCTTCATAGCTGTGAAATATTAGGCAGGAAATTCTTCTTCCATTTCTCTTATTTTCTAGGGTTGGGGCATTCCGCAGTATCAATATCAATCAAGTATCCTAGAACCATGTAGAAGTAATATCTTGTTTGATGTGTGATATATTTATTTGTACATATGACAGGGGATTGCTAAGCAACCTGCCTTAGAACAATAGCCAGAAACAATTTACATTCTGCCAGGTGACATATTTGGAATGCTGACTTATTCTGAAACATAAATAATTCAGCCTGATCATTGTTTCCTCCTGTTTTAACAGCCCCAATTCTCTGCTAATCGGCTTGCTGACACAGCAGGAGGGAACAAGAACTGCTGCTTGTGTATTGCCCAATCACTCCCTATTTGTATCAGCAAAAAGGCTTCAGAGCAATGAAAGGGCATAGAACTGTAAAGATAAGATGAAAAGATTGGGAAAATCTCAACTCATGAGGACATGGGATATAATAGCCAAAAAGCAATGCATCTCCCACTGGTTTTGCATAAAATTTCTGCTTTATTGGGAATAAGCCATGGTTTTTGTTTTTGAGTCCTGTTTGAGGTAGATAACAATTTCTAGACTCAGACTAGCTGAGTACTTTCTGTTTCTAATTCTTGATTTCCCCCCCCCTTTGATTTGTATAATTCTTTGGTACCACCTTCTTATCCCCAATTCTTTATTCATACCAGTATGCTGAACATTATAGTCTTCAGAATTTCAACATTTGGATAGACTGCATTCAAATATATGACTCCAAATACCTTTGAATCACTTCTGACAGTAAAATGTGGAATTAAACCTAAACTTTATAAAATAAACATTTTAACTATATTTAATATAGTACATGTACTGACAAATATTTCAGTACATAGCATAACAACAATTCTGGTATCAGCTGTAGCTGATTCTGATCCTCTCAAGGTCCTGGTTTCCATATCTATTTTATCTTACCATACATTATTAGGAATATACTTTCAAAATTTAATTGTTCATTCTAAGATGTCACAAGGTCCACCATGCTTGGCTGTGGTAACCATAATAGGATAAAGATCTTATTAGATTTCTTCTGGAAACGTTTGAATAGAAAACTAAAAAGTCAGTCATAGGAAGAAAGACCAAACCATCAAGTCTGTTAGCCTAGAATAAAAAAATTAGATGTAATAAATCATGCTGAAAATGGGAAGTAAAAGTGAGGCATACTTTTTTCCATGTCTCCTACCTTTTTCTGTTCAAAATCTTTTTGATGGGAGAGCACTCAACGATGGTTTTTCATCTGAAGTAGCATAGCCTGAGGGAAAAATATTTTCCCCTTTCCCTTTTTTTCCCCTCAGAAAGTTTAAACTAGCTTTTAGATTTAGGTTGTTCCAACTCTAGATAGACAGATAGAAAAGAAGATAAAATTAAATGATTTGTAATTGATTACCCATAAGCATCCTGTTCCAAAAATTCTTGGCCTATATGTGTAGTGCTGGCCCTGTAATACTTCAACATAATAAAACAGTGCTAATAATGCAATTGCTATCTAACAGAGGTTACATGTGCTTAAACATAGTTAAGTTTTCCAGAATAATAAGTAACTTTACACCTAGAAATACTTAGCCTTCAGGTCCACTGTTAACACAAACAATAAATATGCTCAGGAATCTGAAACACAAATCAAACCATTAGCAGAAGATGTGAGCAGCCTCCAAGCATTCATCTATTACATAGAAACTGGGTGAAGGAATCCCTATTCAACCCCCTACAGCTACTGATCTGTTTCCTAGACAAGTGGGTAGAATTTTCCAAAAAAGCACTGTGTAGAAACCACATTTTTTATTTTCTAAGAATGCTGACATCGGCATGCCACAGAAACAAAAGCAATGTCAACTGGAGAGTGGTTGATTGGCTGTTCTTCTCTTTCTCTCTCTTTAACTAAAGATAAAGTTAAATGGGAGAGTGAATGTAGGTATGTTGGTGCCCATGACCATAAGAATTAATTTAGTGTGCCTTCTAACACAGGTTTAACTACATTTTAAAATAAATGTGTGGAGCAGCACTCATTTCTTCTTCAAAATGGAGGCCACCAATTTTGGTAGATACTAAGCTGACCTAACTAAGGTAAATGTATTTATTTTTCAGAACTTTGTTTCTTTGTCTGACATTGTCTTTTAACATCATTATCAAATATTGTACCACTAAACTGATAACAAGGTGCAGATTTATAAAATATCCACTTTTTTCAAATACATGAAAGATAGCATCCAAGAATGGGAATTCTTAGAAAATTTAGAAGCATCCTCTTTCTCCCTCACTTTTTTCTGAAATCTGAATCATATAAAATGTAAGACAACCCAGCACAAGGCAATAAACTAAATGATTTTAAAGTTAAGAGTTAAAGAGAATTGCCACAATAAAAGACACAGCAAACTTGGGGATGTTAGAGATTTGGGAAGGAACCTAAAAATGATATTCTCAATCACAGCCCCTCCTTCTTAACCTTTAACATTGATACTTGCTTAACCCAATACCACATTTACTATTTCTAAAACTGGAAAGAGTGATTGCTGGCCTGGCCTTAGTTTTTATGAAACTGGAGACATCAGTTGTCTTTTGAAGAATATTGTGTTAAAGTTTTAATTAGACAGCAATTAATTTTATTGTCTATTGTTATATTTTATTGATATTATTATATCAATAAATTATTTAAATAGGCAGCATATAAATGTAGGTGGGAGAGTAGATACATAGAAAGACAGACATGTAAATATCTTGAACCAAAATAAATTTAGTTGAAATATTGGTGCATTTATTCTTTAAGGGGATCTTTATTGGTCCTGCCAAAGCAGGGTCCTCATTTGGATATGAAAGTGACCTAATATTACTCCCTGGTTCAAATATGATTGGAAGTTTAACATAGATTTTCCAAACATTCCACAGTGTTTGGAAATTTAACAAACAGCTACAAAAACAAGACAAAATGAGTGCAAGACAAAATGAGTGTAAAATATGATGATAAAATTTTATCTAAATTTGTTATAGAAGTGTAACATGCAGAAGAAGGATAGAACAAATTTCTTGATGACCACATGCAAAACAGATTTGCATTGGGCAATGACCAATTCACTTAAGTTCATGTCAGAAGTCCACCTAATGCACCGATTAGATGAACAGTAGTTACTGCATGTTATGGACAAGTTGCCAAAACACTTGCTGAGTGTGCAAGGTTAATCATTGTGTGACATATAATGTGGATAGTTCTTTGATCAAATCCAGCAAGTTTTGATATAGCAGCCACAAATGTTAAAAAATTCAGATGGATCTTCATTAAGAATGGATGCAACTGGTATAATAACATTAAATGCACCAAAACACACTGGTACATTGTCATGATTGGTGTATTCAGGGGCTTCAAAAATGTCCCAAACTGTGAATATAATTTTGAGCAAGAAGATAACCAGAAGTGAATGCCATAACAACTCCCTATCCTCTCCCATAGACTTACATTTCACAGCAAAGGTAATAGATGTAAGGGAATAGAGTACATGGTTTTTGTTTTGTTTTTTGATTGATTGAAAAGAAATATTTTTCAGTAAAGTGACTCCCCAAGCCTTTTATTTCTAGATGTAATAAAGCATATGGGTAGGATTGCAAGAGTAAAAAAAACTTTTAATAGCGTTGTTCACAATCTAATTTCTACCTCTAATGGGAAGAATGGTGGGAGTAAGAAAAAGCAAAAAACTATAGCTTTAATTTATTCTCAAGGAAAGTTTAAAAACTGTAAAAGTTTTTGAATAAACAAGCCTGATAATAAAGCTTTATAGCTCATTTTCAGTCATGGTCATATATAACTAAGATACAGATTTACTTCTTTGTGATGTCTAGTCTGTTTTGCAGTCTACATTTCTTGTATCAGTTTGAAAGTGACCTGTTATCTCTTGCTGGATTAAGGAATGAACTCATATGTAAGGTATTTCAAATGATAAGCTGATACACATGGTGTTTAATTTTCTTGGGACAGGATAATTTTTCTTCTTCATTAACCACAAAAGTGGGAAGATCATAAAAAGAGAAGCACATTGCATTCAGTAAGAAGAAATGGGGAGGAAAGCAACATTATTAAGTAAGCAGTATTACATTGTCCAGGGACTGGATATTGGTTAATGACTTAATAAACATTCTGCATGGTTTATAAAATACTTTACAATATAATAAATATAATAGTAATATACAATATACAATATAATAGTAATATGCATCAGCATACATAACTCATTTTTTTAAAAGGTGGTGAAAATAATAACAAGAAGCAGTGCAGAGTTCTCAAAAGCATGAACATTGTTTATTTAAAACTAAAGTTTGAATTTAGTGCAGAAACAGAACTGTCATTCTAGAAGTCTCTTATTGCATCTAGCATTAAATAGTTAATCGCTCTGCTCCCCCAAGGCTGGCATATTCTAATAGGTTGAACTTTTGAAGATAGCTTCAAAGGCAATCCCAATGAAAAACCCACCAAGAGGTCAACCAAATCTATATATACTTCCTTTGGAGTTGGTGGAGTCTTTCTGTTACTTTAGATAGAGAACTTAATCAGAAGATACTGGCCTTCCCAGGCAACACAGTCCTGGATTGTATAAACAGAGGCATAGGATCACGATCAAACAAAGTCTTAGTACCACTTTATAAAACCGTAGTAAGACCATACCTGGAATACTGCAACCAATTTTGGTCACCCTACTGCAAAAAAAATGTTGAGACTTTGGAAAAAAGTTCAGAGAAGAGCAACTAAGATAATCAAAGGCCTGGATACTAAAACATATGAAGAATGGCTACAGAACTTGTGTTTGGCTAGTCTAAAGAAAAAAAGAAATAGGGGAGATACGATATCAATATTCCAGCATTTGAGGGGCTGCCACAAAGAAAAGGGAGTCAAATTATTCTCCAAAGTACCAGAGGGCAGGACAAGAAACAATGGCTGGAAACTAATCAAAGAGAGAAGCAACCTGGAATTAAGAAGAAACTTCCTAACAGTGAAGACAAACAGTGGAGCAGCTTGCCTTCAGAAATCATAAGTGTTTCATCACTGGAGGTTTTTAAGAAGAGGCTAGACAGTCATTTAACTGAAATAGTATAGGTTTTCCTGCTTGTGCAGGGGGCTGGATTAGGTCCTCCAAGGTTCCTTCCAGCTCTATTCTATTCTATGGCTACCTTCAGTTTGTTCCTTAATTTTTGGAGATAGGTGTCAATATAATGTCTATGGGTACAACCTAACCAAATTAAGGCTTGTGGAGGCTCATTGATTTCAATGCTCCCTTTGAAACAATGAAAATTAAATGTGCTTATCATGTGCTTAGGCATGACCAATGGCATTATTTATCTAGTTGATATTCTACTCTTTCCCAAATTCCTTGAAATAGTTTGCAAAAATTGTTCTCCTACTTTCCTTATATCACTATAGTCAGAGAATATCACCCAACTGAGTGATATTCTCTGACTATATCTACCCCTCTGGTTATTTGTTTCCTGATTTGTAATATAAGACTTTAAGCCCATTTAGTGTAGTAGTTGTGGCACCAGTAGACTAAGATTTCTAGTCCTCTCCTAGGCATGAAGCTAAATGGGTGAACTTTTGCCAGTCTCACACTCAGTCCTAAGAAGGAGGCAGTAACAAACCACTTCTACCAAGAAAACTGCAAGGACTTGTTCAGGTCATCAACTGGAAGACACTAAAAAGAAAGAAGGAAGGGGAGGGAGAGATGGAGAGATGGGGAGAAGGAGAGAGCAATTGTGACTGTCAGCCCCCGTGTTTTGAAAGACCCCTACCCTGAGTACCTCATCTCTGAGGCATCTTGATGTACAGCAAAGTGTATATTGTATAGCACAAGCCATACATCTCAGAATCTATAACACATTCATGTATGCAGAAAATTTTAGTAGCAATATTTAGACAGCATCAGTAACAGAAACAGGAGACTCAGAGAAACCTGATAGCTCTCATCACTAAATTGAAATACTATTCTGCTCTTATCCTTGACAAAGGAAGGTTATTAAATGGCAGACTGAAACTTTCATCACATTTACAGCTTTATCCATCTTTGCTCTTTAATCCCTCCCATTTTTCCTACTGCCATCACTAATTCTTCCAGGCAAGTTGCCAGATAGAATTTACTAAGATGCTACCCAGCCATAATGAGGACGAAAGCATTCCATTCTGTTATTGGCCATGATGCCCTACTTCTGGTTGCTGAATTAATTTACAGAGGGGAGCATTGCTGTCCAAATTCTGAAGCAACCTTCTCAGCTTTTGTGACAGGGGAACCAAAACGTTCTGATACACACCTATATCCCACCCTGAATTTGCATACATATAATAATTAAACTGAATAAGTTATTATTTTTATCCTACAGTTATATGGAGCAATCCATGCATACCATGAAGAAGGCCTTTCCAAGGCCATCTAGCTCTTAAAAAACTAATATCAGTTAGCAGGTTTGGAATTTGAGATCAAGGAAGTTCTCATTGCATTGAAGAAGTGGTGCAATTCTAGGCTTTCAAGAGAGGATATTTCTTTTCTTTCTTTTTTTGCAGAGATCAGTTGAATTTGACAGTTATCAAGAGTTGGATTGTAATTATTATTTCAGTGACCAGAAATCAGTGCCAGTATTTGACTTGACCAATGTTCTCTTGGCCTATTTCTAGAGGTATAATTGGGTTAGTATGCAAAAGCATTTCAAAAAAAATCAACAAGTTATGCATTGTTTTAGCTGCCAGAATCACCAGTACGTTCATGAGATGTATGATGTATCATCTCAGTTTTGGTTGGGTTTTTTTTTGTCTTTCAGGAGCAAAGGTTATCAGAATGAGGCTTATATCATTATACACGTATCCGGAATGAGGCTAATATTCTTCTGATAAGAGTTGCAGATTGAGGGATTACTGGCATATATTTTGGGGCTATGTTCACTGAGTTCATAGAAAATGCAAATTCAAGTATATGCTACTTTGTCTCTGCATAAGGATACAGGGGCCACATTTATAGAATCATAGAATAATAGAATTGCAAGGGACCTTGGAGTCTTCTAGTCCAACCCCCTGCTTAAATAGGAGGCCCTATACCATTTCAGATAAATGGTTGTCCACCCTCTTTTTGCAAGCCTTCAATGATAGAGCACCCACAACTTCTGAAGGCAAGCTATTCCATTGGTTGATTGCTCTCACTGTTATTCCTTAGTTCTAAGTTGCTTCACTCCTTGGTTAGTTTCCATCCATTATTTCTTGTCATGCCTTTTGGTGGTTTGGAAACTAGTTTGAAAGCACCAAAAGGCATTCTAAATGTGTTATTGGGATGAGTGTATTATTGCATTCAATTTTTATGTTAATTATAATGAATTATGGTTGATGTTATTATTCTCCAATCAGATATTTACTAACTTATCAATTCTGTAACAATAAACAATACAATTTTGGAATTTCTATGAATGGTACATGTAGTGATTTCAGGAGCAGCAAAAGATCCAAAATGAACCGGGTTTTATCATACATTAAACCAGAAAAAGGCACACCAAGATTAAAATGATTCGAATCCAGCATGTTGTACACATACACTTACTAGAACTCCAAACATATTGAGTAGATAAAATTATTTTATTTCATCAAATCAGCTGCATTATAAACATTATTTCATTGTTGTCTGAAACAGAAATTCAGTGAAGTTTGAAAGGGTACACTGCTTAACTGCTTTCTTCTCCTAGTTTTTTAGTTCAATTTCCAAGATCAATTATGGTTGGTCTCACAATCAGATAGATATTTAGATATTGGCATTAATGAAGGCAAATATACCTGTCTCAGGATAGTGTTGCAGGATCCAATCTGGGTCGGCCACCAGGACCAGAGATTTAGTCTTTACAGCTTTCCAATTGGATAGGCAGAAACAGTTGTTTAATAATATTAGAGGTATATTGTCACAGAACATAAGCTGTTCTAAAAAAAATGTTTTTTGCAACTGACTGATGGTGATTTTGTCAATGCCGATAGTATTCAAGTGGCATTCCAGATGTTTTGGAATTGCACCCAAATAATAATAATAATAATAATAATAATAATAATAATAATAATAATAATAATAATTATTATTATTATTATTATTA